>JAQIWZ010001426.1:0-11991 GCA_034697245.1 Malaconothrus monodactylus
CTTTTAATTGATTTTTCGCAAATATTATTCAATATTATACTGAATTCATTTATATAAGGGTCGATTTGTTGTTTGTTATAATTATTAGTTTTTGTTTAAGATAATGAAGTTTTTCTCTTACTAAATTGCCAAAAACGTGCCAATTTGCTCGTTTCGTGTCGTATTTAATCGTGGATTTGAAAGTTAATTCTTGAACGCGTCTTTAATTCAAAATAAATGTATCTGTGGTCGGATAGCGTTTCTTTGGTAAGTACTTTCCAATCGTCTATTATTGTCGATATATTGAGACTACTAATGGTTATATCTATTGAGCTTTCAATTAATCTGTCCCTTGTTATTATGTATAATATAATTATTTTGTGAAATAAACTCGTTTAATGCTTTTCCTCTCGTGTCGTCCCGTAAATCATACCAATTTATCGAATGCGCATTAGAATCCATGACAATTATTAAATTTTGGTTATTTATTTTCAATAAAGCATTTTGTAATTGTGATAGATCTTCGTTTATATCTCTCGCAGGCGTGAAATAGGCCGAGACTAATAATATGCTTTGACTAAAAGTTTCGGGAACGCTAGAAATTATATACATTTCTGAACTTTTCATTTAGTTGATTATCTGTGTTAAGCTCATAACTTCGTAATCTTTAATTATTTGATGAAGAAACTACTCTGTGGAGAATCCATTTGTCAAAAGCTTCATGTCCATGTATCACACATGAAAATCGGCCTAAATTTTTTTTCGGTCGAAATTGTGGTATTTCAAAGCAGTTTCAATAGTTTATAATTCCGTAACCGTTGATAATATTACAGTGAAACTATTTTGTGGAGATTCCATTCGTCATAAGCTTTCCATTTATGTATCACAAGTCAAAATCGGAGTTAATTTTATTTCTGTCAAAATTGTGATATATCAATTTTTAGTGTCCAAAAAATTTCACATGCGAGAGTGGAGACATATAAATTTGTGATCTACTCTTCATGGGGAACAAGAATATATAGGTGTCGACCCGATTCTTTGGCCCAGCAACGGTAAATTATCTTTTATGATTTGATTAACTGAAATCGTCTATAAAATATTCCCTATTAAGAAAATTTTGCAATAATATTGTATTTAAAATTGACACAATGCAGAATAATGTAATATCTATAATAAATGTTTTGTCCTTCAACAAACTTGCACTCATTCTTAATGATATGGTTATATCTTTTGAATCCTAGTAAACTGTTATTCACTTTAAATCATACAGAAGTTTGAGTTACAAAAATTGAAACAATTTTCAACATGATATTTAAAAATATGATTCAGAATTAAACAATTAAGTTTAAACAAATATTTTCTTTTTCTCTCTATTTAAACTAATTTTATCTTTAATAAAAGCGCTGTAAAACATGTATAATTTACTACATGTTTTTGAAAAAGCATTTGTTGAGATAACACAAATTAGCTTTAACTCATTGATCAGTGAAGCTAATCATTATCAGTTTGTGATAAAAATTTATTCAATATTTAAGGTTCAGTAGTTTAGTATTTGTTGAGCAGATTATCATATAATAAAAATAGAATATTTCCATATTTCTAATAAGTGAAAAATGCAGTTTTCACTCTTGACTTCATTTCTATTTGTGGTAAAAATATTTGCCGCGAGTGAACCCTGGGTTGGACAATCCCGATCAGAATCGTGGTGGATGCCTGTGCATGACTCATTTGTGAAGCAGACAATGGAACATAAGGCAGACATTGAAATCGTATTTCTCGGAGATTCAATAACTCAATATTGGGCTTCAGAAGGTAAAGAAGTTTGGAATAAATACTACGCTCCTCGACATGCCTACAACTATGGTATTGGTGGCGATAAAACTGAAAATGTGATTTGGAGAATTGAGCACAAAGAATTCGACGGACTTACTCCTAAAGTTGTTGTACTCAAAATCGGTAAAAAATATTCTTACGTATTGCTATCACTATTGAATTACGAAATCTTAAATCTTAAAAAAGCATAGCGGAGTGTAGCAGTTTTATAATCAATGATTTACGTTTGTGCCACTTCTTCATTCACTCATTAAACTCCTTAGGAGTTATGCCTAAAATCCTGGAGTTTATTTTGTGGCGCAAAACTCCTCACTTTTTTATGAATATATTTTTCCTCGTGAAAGAAATGCAGTTTCTTCTATCGTCTACTAAATAAAGCGATAGATGTTTTAAGCAATAAAATCAGAGGTCGGTCTAAAGGGACGTGAATTATAATGAAAATAATTCTTAAAGACTCCATATTTGACTCCTTATAAGAAAAACATTGGAATATAAATACATTTGAGTATTTTTTAAAAATTAAAAATGGGCCGAAATTGAACAGATCCTATTTTGGTTACATTGGATTCATAAGTCTGGAGAAAAGAATAAACAAATAATGCAATGCAAGCATTGTCTGAAGAATTCTCAACTGAAAAACCTGACGAGCCTTTTGATACAATAATTTGAATACAAATTTGATTTAATTTAAAACTAAACTCGACTCACATTTGACATGAAATGAATTGAAGACAAACTAAATCGAAATCACGTTTATTTGATTCTCATTGAGAGAATTGACAAGATTTTGATTGACGTGAAGTGGGACTCAAAGACATGTAACGGGAGTCGTAAAGAAGTCTATCCGAATGGAGAGGCAATCGTAAATTAATATTTACAATATTCCCGCGATATTTTGCTAGATAGAAAATTTCTCCTTTTGTCCGGCTTCTGGTTTTAGAATTGAATTTGATTAATTCTCAAAAGTGATCTTTTGGTCCGCCTTTGAAATTGCAATGATATACATATATATGTATATACAACAAATTTTAATAATAATACAATTTCTTAAAAATTTTTAGGGAATAAGTGAAATATTATTGTTTAAATCTAATGAGTTTTAACCCCTCGCCCGATGTAATCCGGCCAACCCTTTGATAAATAAACACTGACTTATGTGCCTTAAAATTGAATACGTTTAATTTCAGGCACAAACAATGTTTTCGTAAATACTGATGACGATATTGTGCATGGAATCAAAGAAATAATAAGCCAGTTATTGGTCAAAATGCCATCGACTAAAATCTTATTATTAGGAGTACTGCCACGCGCTGGTCATGACGCGGAAGCAAGAGTTGAAGATATTAATAAACAGATCTCTAAATTCAATGATGATAAACATGTCTTCTATTTGGATATGGCGGATAAATTCCAAGATTCACCCGGAAAAGAGAAGGCCGGTCTTTATACCGATACTGTCCATCTGACTAAAGAAGGCTATCAGGTTTGGTACGAAACTATGGAACCAACACTCAAAAAGTTGCTCACGTGAATCAGATTATATTGCATGTCAAAAGTAAACAAAATATTTACAATAAAAAATTGATTTGAATAAAGTTAAAAATAAATTCATTCAAATTCGTTTAAATTTATTAATTAAAATATTTAGTTAATAGTGAAAATGCTAATGACTGTTTGATTTAAAAAGATTAAGATTAAATCAAAACTTGAAGGAATTTCTAGTGAATTTTCAAATTTTTCTTTGTAAATATCTAGTGAGCAATATAAAAAGTGATTTTTTTGAACAATAAATCAACAATAAGTGCTCAAATTTTCATCAATGTTAATAAAAGAAAAATCTGTCAAAAGTTAATGAAAACTTTTTTCAAATGGAATAATTTACGTCATTCGAACAATTTTCGTCCTTCACATTTTAATTCAGATTTGAAATAGTGCTGCATATTAGCTTAATAATTTTTAGCTTCATCTCACTTTTAAGCTTACAAGGAAGGGTTTTCCGATGTAAGTGGCGGATCCTAATGAGTGATGTGTCATTTTAAAGGTCTTTAAAAGTTATTTAAGAATATGTGTGTCATAAAGAGTTTATAAAAATTTATACAATTGAATAAAAATACATGAAATACATGAGATACATTGTAAGCTCAAAAGGAGGTCTATGATATAAACATCTTTTTTAAAAATAACAAATTAATAAGTTGTTTTGGTTAAAAATGTTTTACACACTTATGCTTCTGTTCAATTAAATGTTACCGGTGCTTAATTTTAGTTACAATTTAAAATTAAAGTAAAAAATTGATCAGTCATAAAAACATTTTGTTTGATAAAATAAAGGAAAATAAATTAATAATAAGGAAGATAAAAAGCTTTAGTAGAATATAAGTTAAATGCCGATCCTGGGATCGTACAAGAGTACGAGTCAAGTATTAGTAAACGGATGTATTGAGCGCAGTAACGTATTTTTTCAAAAACATCCAAAGTACCAAAAAACGCATTTTCAAAGTCAAGATTCCGACTTAAACAGATCCATTTCTCAGATTTTTGAAACAGTTAAAAATAACTAAAAATATGCTAAAATTAACAAAAATGTACTTAAAAAAAAGAAAAAAATAGCACTTTTACTAAATAAATTATTTCTATATAAATATTTTTATGAAAATTTGTTTTCTTGTTTTCGGTTTATTTATCTTCTGGGTAATATTCACGTAGCTTTTTAAACAAATTTTTTGTATGCTCTTCAGAATCTATGTATATGTCTCAATCAGATTTTCTAATATCTAGATCAGACGCATTACTATAAATGTGAAATTTTTCATCACTCATTTATTAGGGATAAAAACATACTTGATTATTTATAATTGATTTTATATAATTTCATTATTAATAAATGGAAGCATTTAAAAAAATATTGCCGTTATCGGAATGAACAACCTCTAACTAATTTTTATAATAACAAGTCTCTTTTATAACATAAAACCTCTTTTAAAATACCAATTTTAAAAATTCAAAAAATTATGTAAAATTACTACTGTTTTTTTTATAACGTTGTTAGAGAAAACATGCGATTTTTTGTCTAACGGCGTTAGAGAAAACTTGAGATTTTTTATCTAACGGCAATAGAATCTGGGTAACTTGAGGGAGTAGGTACGTACGCACGCACGAGATACGGGATCCCATGAGGGGTGAGAGTAATATAATTAAAACCAGTTCTCACCCGTACCTTCCCCTCTTCTGATCTCATGCACAAAAACGTAAAAAAAGTTGAAAAGAGGCAGTTTACAAATATAAAATTTTTTACATTAAAATAATAATTTATACGTCATTTCAGATATTTTTAATAACGTTAAACTTTTAATGTATGAATAAAAAAGAATCAGATAAAAACGCCATGCCAACTTTTTTATCTACAAATAATAAATATTTAAGAAAACTCAATTGAATCCTTATTATGGAATCTCTCAATTTCTTTAATATATTTCAAATGTACTATCGTGTGCATAATTCGCGGCGCCACTTTTTCAGCATTCTATAGTACTTCCCGATGTCCCAGAGCCATAAAATTTTAATATGTTATGACCACCGGACCTACGCACAATATACCAAAGACACGTGCATTTCGAGATTTTTGGGGTCGGAAAATCTGTTCCGGGTCTAAAAATGGAAATATCTCAATTTTGATAATTGGATATTATAGAAGGCTGAAAATAAGACGATACGTGTTTTCTTATTTTGAAAAATTATTCGCGTGTGCGCTAATGCACGTGTTCAAAGTTGAAAAATGACCAATACAGTAAAGCCACTGGTCACTTTATTTCAATATTGATACAAATGATATATCATTGAAAAGGGCAAGAGTAGTGCTTTCAAACGGTATAAAAACTTTTGCGAGAAACTCCAATTTTTAATATAAAATTATATTTTAAATACTGGTTACAGTTATAGCATTATTTATTGTAATAGGCATCATAATAGTTATCGTAATTTTTATGGTATTACTTATAGTACTAATAAAGGAGTATGCCCAAAACCCATAGATTCTGGCCTAACGACGCTCCGTAACGGTGACCTACCTAAGTTGTAGTCTTGAACTAGACATTCAATTAACCGAAAGAATTTTTGAGATCGGTGAGGTCCTTAAGGAGTTATAGAGTAAAAGGTAATGAAAAATCATTAGCGAGTATACTTAAAAATTTCATTTAAAAACAAAATAATTGCAGATACATTATAAATCAATATCTATGAAAGCTTAAGGATGTGTAAAAGTTTAAAATATAATAAAGTAATACTATAAAATAATCTATATAATAATATCCTTATTCTGTCTGTGTGTGTGTGACCCTTTATAGACTCGGCCCCTGGACATCATACAGACATGAGACCGGTATCATTAGAACCAGTATGACAAGGAGTTTAGTTATTAAAATAACCCATTCTTTTATACTTTATTTTAATAGCTAAATAATTATAAAACTAATGATTTAAACATAAAATTATTACAATTTGTTCATAAATAGAAGACATGCCTTCACATTGAAAACATCTCTTTCAATAAACTAATGAAATGACTTATTAGTGAAATATTAATAAACAGTGAATTTCTTTTGCTATCAAATTGTGATAAGACTTTTGAGTAAAATTTTTAAAGATAAGAAACATTAAGTTTTGATATTAATAGTTGAAAAGGACACTATTTTGATAGGTATTGTACTTTCCGATGTCCCAGAGCCATAAAATTTTAATATGTTATGACCACTGGACCTACGCACAATATACCAAAAACACGTGCATTTCGAGATTTTCGGAGTCTGAAAATCTGTCCCATGCTTAAAAATGGAAATATCTCAATTTTGATAAATGGATATTATAGAGGGCTGAAAATAAGCCGATACGTGTTTTTTTATTTTGAAAAATTATTCGCGTGTGCGCCAATGCACGTGTTCAAAGTTGAAAAATGACCAATACAGTAAAGCCACTGGTCACTTTATTTCATTATGGATTCAAGTGATATACACTTGCCACGGAAATTAGGTTGACTCGCAAAATCTTTATAACCTTTGACTGGATTAACCGATTTTATAAAACTTTATAAGGACTGTTGTCTCATTTGGTGTCCAATGAGATGGTATCCTTCTAGTCGAGTTTCATTTAAATTTAATTGTAATCTACAAAATTAGAGCCTCATTTTTATTTATAACTTAGGACCCTACAACTTATTTATGCTAAAAAAATTTTTCAAAATTTTTCTTTGGTCCCGCTTTTGATATTTTTTCTCCAACTTTTCTCCAGTGAAAACCTAGCATCCTTAGTTAGCCCCACTTACGATGGAACGTTTTTAACTGATAATGGAATTTGGAACATTATGAAATTCTTGTGAAAAACCTCTTCTCTTGTTGAACAAAATTGTTGATTCAAATGGGCCTCAGAACAGGTCTAAATTAATGTCCAAAAATTAGATTAATCATAAAACAAGCCTTTAAACCTAAACAAATAGTTTTGGTTCGAATGTTGTTATTTACAATATTTACGGTTTCTCTGTTTAACAATCTTTATCAAAAGGATATTAATTGATTTTCAATTATTTAATCACACTGTAAATATCGTAAATAACAACAAAATCAAATCAAACACTTGTTTCAAACTAACTCTGTCTAAAAAATTTCTATGATATGGGTTATGAAGAGGATTCGTTATTCTTATATTAATATCAAACTCTAACATTATTCAAAATTTAATTTTCGCTCAAGCAAAATATAAATAAAAAGAAAAAAAAAGTTTCGGAAATAGTGGAATCGAATCTATAACTGAAAGGGTTTGAGCCCAGGGCACTACCTCTGGGCCACAGAGGGTTAACTCTTTGTTTAGGTTTAGACTTATTTTATGATTAATCTAATTTTTGGACATCAATTTGGACCTGTTCTGAGGCCCATTTTAATGAAAAATTTTGTTGAATGAACAAGAAAAAAGGTTTTTTTACAAGAATTTGACAATGTCATATCCGAATTCCATTATCAGTTAAAAACATTCCATTGTTAGAATCGGCAGCCCGTTTCACTAAACTTCACTTAGTCTTAAGATCGCATAGAACTCTAAGTGATCTTAGTCCTAAGTGAAGTTTAGTGAAACGTGCCCCAGATATTTTCACCAGAATATGATTAAAACAAACAAAAACATGAGAAAAATACAAGTGTGACAATAATGTCCTCCGTTAAGAGGTTCATATGATAGTTCGTATTGTGGTGGACCGGAGTAGAGAAGTATTTCGATGTTGAGGATATCCTTAAAAGGAATTTATTTCGTTTGTGAAAGGCTAGACTTCACTTGAGATGAGTTGACTTCAGAAGCGCTTCTCATTTACGACGAGTTTAAGTTTAATAGCATTCATAATAACTTAAAGACTGTTGTCTTGTAATAACGAATAACATTTATTAACATTAAATATAGTGCACAACAAAATAAGTTATAACGTGTTTACTATATATTAGAGTTATATATGGAGTTATATTAGAAAAACACTTATGGAAGCGCTTCTATTGAGAAGCGATTAGTTATAAATTATACGACTTAACCATTGAAGAGATGGTTAGAAAGTGAATTAGAATAAGCGAATGGAATAAGAATGCTTTAGGTTACGATTGAGTTGTATCTGAAGGCATACGTGTCTTTAAGTTAAAAAAAGTTCTAGTGATTGAAGGTTTAGAATATGAATACGTGTAGTTCAATTGAATGACAATTAGTGTATGACTTTAAGTATATAACAGTATGACTGTCTGAGTATAACGCAAGAAAACCAGTCAATATAGATGTGCTCTCTATAAATAGAAAACTTTTAGGACACAAACTAACCTGTCCACCCTCTAAATATCAATCTATCTATATAAATACATTTATTATGAATTTAACATTCTCTATGTTGAAGAAAGACAGCGACAAGTATTCCGCAAAATGAATTAATCAGAAAGCAACAGGTGTTATCTACAACATAATGTTATCCAAAATACTACAACACTAATGGAAAAGAACTTATTGAGAAATAATTTTGGATTCAAATTAGCTTAGCGCAATAGAAATTTTATCGATTCAAATCATTAAAATCACATCTAATACCGATTAATGATTAATATTTATCTAATTCTAAGGATCATAAAAGCCTTGAATAATATATTATGCAATCGCAGGTTAGTTAGGAATAAATGTTAAAACATCTAATGTTTAAACAATAGATTATTATTGAAAAACTAAAAAAATGATACAACGATTAAAATTTGAACTCAATATTACACTTGATTTAATAATTAAGTTATCATTTGTGGCTTGTGATGTGCAAATATGAAGATGTGCAAATAAACGTGAAATTTTTTATATTCAAAAATTATGGAATTTCATTCAAAGTTCTGTCGGATAATGTGTGCCATTTACGTTCACTTTATTCATCATGATTACAATGAAACTTTTCTTAGTAAACCTAATACTGATTTCAATTATAATTTTAAAATGTATTGAATGTAAGGACGTATCCGCTACAAAATCGAGCAAAAGTAAGTAATTCTATCTCAAAATTTCCATAAATATAAATAAATTTTAAGCCCCCAAAAACTTCACAAGTTTCAGTCGATAAAAGTGTGTCAACTGAAAATAAAAACAAAACTCAAGGAACGTCTTCTGCTACAATAAAAAAGAACAAAAGTATCTAATATAGAATAAATTAATGAATATTTCCAATTTTTTTTATAAATTTGACAGATGACAGAAATATAGAGAATGCATCCGTTTAAAAAAAATTCAAAAAAGCATGTTTATATTAAAAAGCGTCAATTTATTTTTAATGTTAACATTTTTTGCCGATAATAAAGAACAAAAAAGTTTATCCACAGAAAATATTCACAATTCTTAGCTGTGGCATTAGCTTTGCCTTTATTTTCTGTGGATAAAAAGCTTTGGAGTTAACTTCACCCCTCTGATCAGTTTCTAAATAATGTATGGCAATATGTGAAAAATCTACCCTTATTTTAAGTTGAGTTCAATATTATTTCAATGAAGTCCTATTCCAAAGATTCTGTACCTGCGAAGAACATCAATAGCGGCGTAGAATTGGATTTACGGTTATGGCTAATACGTATAGAATTAAGCTATACTGTAAAGATTGAGTCATTTGTTGAGACAAAGGATTGACCTTCACCTGTACTATTTAAGCAGAAAGAGAGTACAAGTAGGGGGAAAGGGCGGTTCTGGGGCTTGGTGCGAGGTAAGAAAGTACGAGTTAAAAACTACTAAGCCCGAGTGGTAAAACTAGGAAAAACCACTATTTATCATTCAAAAATTCGCTAATTAGTTATAAATTTTGAAAAAATATATAGTTTAATATGAAAAAAAGGCAAAAATGAATGTCATAATTCTACATCAGTTCTAAGGCTTATCAAAGTACGAGTTAAGCCCGAGTGGTAAAACTAGGAAAAAACGCTTTTTATCAATTCAAAAATTGCTAATTATACGTAAACTATGGAGTAATTCATTGTTTAAAATGAAAAAAAGCAAAAATGAATGTTCTTCACTCTACATTAATCTTTGGCTAAATTTTGAATTTCTTCACAGCTCATTGGTTAGACCTACGAAGCTCACTGTTTATTAGTATGACTTATGATTTGACTGTTATTTCATTTTTTAAAAGTGAAAGACATGTTTTCAATGTGAAGTCATATCTTCTATTAATGAAGAAAGTAGAGCTAATTCAATTTTAAATTAAAAATTTTTAATTCTTTACTTTAGTGTATTGTTAAATAAATTATATTTTTATTTTAAAAGCAATATAAACATTGAGTTAACTCTAATTTCTTCATAAATAGAAGACATATTAGTAAAATAATAATTAAAACTAATAAATAATGAGTTTCTATCGATATCAGATTTTGATAGACTGAAAAAATTTTATAAGTCTTACCAAAATTACTATTAGGTTCGTATGTATTCTATTTCTGCATTAACTGTACCATAAATTGTACAGATATGAAGGTTGTTATTCAGAATTATGAAATTTTTGCGCATTATTTGATTCGATATATTTCAAAATATTATTTCTACTTGTGTTTTTAGATACATTTCCACTTAAATTGAATGAAAATCCATTAACAAAATTTTTAATTATACAAATTGAGCATTCATCTCAACCGTTATCAGAGTTCATAGAAATTTCTCTAATAATAAAATATTTTCTAAATTTTTTCAGATCATAAAAATGAGAAGAAAAATATATCGCCGGAAAATAAAATCAAGACTAATGATACACTGTCAGGACCTGCCAGAGGGCCTACTGATAGGACTGATAGCGGTGCCATAGAAAAAAAATCTCATAAGAAATACGGAAAAATGAGATCGAGTCTCAGATATCGTAGACCTGGTTCGAAGGGAAACACCGAAAGAGGTAGAGTTAAATCAAAGAGTAGAAGTGAGGAAAGGAATATGCGCCAACGTCTCAGTAACAGAGCTATTAGACGAAATGACCGCAATAAAAGGAGCAAAACGGGTCGTCGATCTGACAGACCTATTCGAGGTGGAGTTCGTGAAAGAGCTCGTGGTAAAAGTTCAGGTCGAAGTTTACGCCATCGTATTGCGGGTCGAAGAGGGGGTACCCAAGGTAATGATACGAATAACAGTAAATTTGTTGGCAAAAAAGATCGGCGGAGTTTACGGAATCGCCTTGGACGTCGGCCTAGTAGACGAACTAATGGTAGAAGGAAGGAAAGCAATGATAATCGATTCGGTGGCAAAGGTGGTGGTCAAAGAAATGGTAATATCAAAGGACGAGGTGGTCGTCGAAAGTTGCGTGATCGAATTGGTAGACGAAGAGGTAATAGTAGAGGCGGTCAAAGGGGTAATGGCAAAAATGGTGGAAAAATTAAAGAACGGGGTGGTCGTCGAAAGTTGCGGGATCAACTTGGTAGACGAAGAGGTAATCGTAGAGGCGGCCGCAAAGTTAATAGTAAAAATGAGAGAAAAGTTAAAGGACAGGGTGGTCGTGGAAAGCTGCGTGATCGACTTGGTAGACGTAAGGGTAGTCGAAGGGAAAGTCGAAAAGTTAACGGCAAAAATGGTAGAAATATCAAAGGACGAGATGGTGGTCGAAATTTGCGTAATCGACTTGGTAGGCGAGGTGGTAATCGTAAAGGAGATCGAAAAGTTAACGGCAAA
>JAQIWZ010001427.1:0-11990 GCA_034697245.1 Malaconothrus monodactylus
GTATTTTCTTAAGTCTAATTAATCGATTTCAAAAATAAAATAAGAATTTAAGATTGATTTGAATTAGTGAATGGAATCAATTTATTGTCTTGAATTTTATTCAATACTTCTCAAGGATATAATATACTTAATAATAATCTTATTAAAGCTGATAAATATATTTAATATGACAAAAATGAATGGCTGAAAGCGCACAATAGCCGAACACAGATAGAGAGTGAGTCCACTATTGATAAAGTTTAATGACAATAATGACAATATTAATGTGATAAATATTTTGAACGGATATGGCTTTAGTGGAGAAATGATATAAGTAGTGAATTTGACTTACTTTTGGTGATAAATCCAAATGATTATCTCTCAAGTTTCTGCGTTGGAGCCAACACACCATTGACACCAGTGACGACAAAAAACAACAAAAAAAGGTCTAAATGACGGCTACGCTCTTTTCAAATATAACTTATTATAACTTATTCGCTTTTAGCGAAGTTGTAATTTGTCATTTTTAATGAATCCAAATGTATTGCTTCCCATTAATTATATTAATGCTATCCATTAACTCAAAATTATAGCAATTTAATTGCTTAAATGTGTTACTAGTTTTAAATTTTAAAACCCTGTTTCTAACTCTAATATTATGAAAATTTGAGTTAAAATGTGTCAAATTTATGCCTTATTCCAAACAGACATTTATGTCTGCATAACATATTATTTGATATATAAGTTGCACAAAATTACTTTAGACATGAAATAATAGAATCAATGCATCACCTCATCTACAGTTGTCTCATTAAATGTTAAATATAGCGCAATAATGTATTTTTTGTTGCATAGTTTTCTTCCTATTCTAAGTCCTCAAAATAGTAGTAATATTAGAGTAAATATTCAAAGTATTATAAGGCGAGAGGCGATAGTCTATAGTCTAATACTTATGCTTACAATAACACTAAATTGTTATTCAATTTCGTGACATTGTTGCCCTCATTTTTCTCCGCCTACTATTAACTATTAAATGTTTTAGAAAGAGGAAGAAAATGGTTTTAAATGATGAACTTTCTATGATCTGAAGCGGTTATTATTTAAACGACAAAACAATAGTCGAAATGGTAGCACTAAAAGTTACCTTATCATAGATTTTATAGGGTCAAAATTGTCAGCATTACTACCAATACAGTAGTGACTGCTATACCACTGCTATACCACTGCTATACCACTGCTATATATGCTTTCCCTTCACTAACTCTCAAGACCAGAGCTATATTTTAAAAACTCTAAATTATTATCTTTTGCACAGCACAACACTTCTCAACTATCAATGTTTCTGTTGTGAAAATTAATTTGAGTGCTTCATAATTATCATTATTAACCATATAATGATAATAAAGTTAAAAACAACAAACTTTTGCTCAAATAGTTTTACACTCACTTTTATAAACTGTAATTAATTTGACCACAGATTACATCAATAAGAAATTATAACATGAAGTCAATAATAAAATCTCATACAATTACAGTGCTTTCAAAATGAGATAAACCTTAAGAATTGAGCACAATTTTGCCAAATATTAGTTGATAACAATCAC
Source organism: Malaconothrus monodactylus (assembly GCA_034697245.1). Taxonomy (NCBI): domain Eukaryota; kingdom Metazoa; phylum Arthropoda; class Arachnida; order Sarcoptiformes; family Malaconothridae; genus Malaconothrus; species Malaconothrus monodactylus. Next base: position 1,584 of record JAQIWZ010001427.1, read on the forward strand.
CATTCAGTCATTGAAATTTAAAATATAAACATAAATAGCAAACTTCACTGTATTTTTGATCTTAAAGAACTACAGACTCTGATTGTACGGCAGATTAAAACTTATGTATATATATTTATATATATATTTATATTATATGCACAAATGGACTGCACTGTTACTCAAGTAATCTAATACTACACCGAATAGATTGTTGTCAAAAATGTAATTTACTATCGGCTACAAGTAATGGTATGTGCTATGAGACAGTCTTCGACTGTTTAAAAAGTATTTAAAGCTGAAAGTATGATGAAAATAACAAGAAAAAAGTGCATTTACAATACATGGCAAAAGAATGCAAATACATTTTGACCTAAACCCTAGAAATAGTAAAGTTTTGGTGGTTGTATTGTAAAAGTAAAGTTAAGTTTATCGTTTGAAACCTTTTTACAACCTTAATTGCACCTACCAATAAAACTATCCCCTCTAACAGTTTTAAAAAAAACAGTCGAACAGTGAACAGTCACGGCTAATATATCGTATGTGACAGAGAGGAGGAGATGAACCTATTCCTTGTTCATAGAGTCAATGACAGAGTGAGACAGATAACTGTGTAGTCTTTCTACTCAGCTTTTGTCTCATTTCTGTCATTTTACGAACTCTTTCTCTTGCCCTTAAGTCATAGGATTCGATTCACTTAAGATTATATCAAATATTTTTTGTACATCATTTCAATAGTATATTATTATTAACTTATTATTATTATTATTATTATAATATATACACAATACGAATAATGTGGTGTATCAATGAATCAGCTAAAGAGCTAAACTGCACCTCTATGACCGTTGTCATGATGTGGTGTTAGGTCACACGGACCACCGCCTGGACCCATTGGCATTCCCTGATCTATTTTGTTCTTATTTTCTTTTTTCCATTTCATTCTTCTATTTTGAAACCAGATCTTGATTTGTCTTTCCGTAAGACATAATGCGTGAGCAATTTCGATACGTCTTCGACGCGTTAAATAACGATTAAAATGAAATTCTTTCTCCAATTCCAATGTTTGGTATCGAGTATATGTCTGTCGGCCTCTTTTGCGCTCTATATTTATATATACGAAATACAGAGATTTAAGTAAAATAAATAATGAAAATATATTACAATAGGAAAGAATAAATGTTTAATCTTAGATTTAGTGCGTTTCAAAATTGGATAGTACTCTAACTCTAACTCTGCTAACTCTAACTCTGTATATAAGTTTCACGCAATAAGCGTTAATGTATTCATAGCAGTGTCATCTTATATAAGCCCCTCTTATTTTCATGAATAATGCTTTGCTTTGCTTAAGATTTTTCTTATATATTGGCAAATAAATTGGAATCTCATCTCATGGCAATCAACGTGAACTGAATACCAAATCTGAAGCACAAAATAACAAATAAAACGAAAAAATATATAATATAAAGAGAAAGAGGTTGACGGCTCACATAAAGCACATACACTTGATTGTGTGCTCTATGAGTGCCTACAGTATATTACAGTATATATTGTGCACTGAATTCTCTTACACACCATTTCATTTTCAAAGAGAAAACTTTTTCTTCACTGATTGCATTTTTCTCTATGGCTTAAAAGAGGGAAAAAATAGAATGAGAAGAATGAGAAGATGGCACCAAATGTATTCTCATATATGTAAGCTCTCAGTTGTATATATATTGTGCTACTTCTCAACTTGAATTCCAGTTATTGGAGTAGTGGTTCAATTTATAAAAATGTTTTGTATGCACTTCAAACTGTGCAACCAATACCTGCTCTTTTAAAAAATTGTCGCATTCTCTAATATCGAGGCAAATGATCCGTGGAATAAAAATCTAAATGTGTGTATGACTGAGACTAAAGTAATGCAGGCATAAGAAAAAAATAATGATAAATAAGTCAAACACAAGTGTATGGGTGTATTCGTACCCTTTCTTTATTTTGATATTATTTTTCTGCTCAATAGGAGATCACAATTGAAGTACAATCGCTTAAAGTAGGCATAGAATCATTAATCTTAGGGAATGAAGAAAAAAAGAATTGAACCAAAACTTTTAAGATATAAGGCTTTAATTAAGGAGAAATGCCTTTTCAATAGGGCGAACACGTAGTGCGCTTTTATCTGAGCTCTTCAAGGAGAACAAGTAATGTTAGTTTATCAATGTCTGTAACGGGATTAAGTCAGCAATGCTGCCAACGCATGAGGCTATGCAATGAAATTGCCTTAAATCCCAGAGGAAATGAAAGAAACTTTACTTTTTGTAACGTTCTCTCATTGCAATTCTCGTTTCTTCATCAAAATAAGTAGTAGTAGTAGTCGTGGTAGTGGTAGTACTGCTTTAGTCCCATCGCTACAGAATCACTTTCTTTTTCTCATTTAATTGGATTCACCAGTAAAACGAACCCAAAAAATAACATTTATTATTATTTTTCTAAAGAATGTGCGCTTAACTTGAAATAAGAACTAAATCTTTTAGAGTCAAGAATAATAATTTAAATTACTTTTTTCAAGAAACTAATAAATAGTTTCATTTTATTTGGATTCCAAGCTCTGCATTCACTCTATTTATCATTTATGAGATCTTAACTTTTATATGGACTCTATTTTTCTGTTCAAAATTAATATCAATTTTTAATCATATCATTTATATTAATAAGAAATTCAAAACATTAAGAATTTTGAACAAAAAAACTGATTAAAAAAAATAAAATTCAAACTAAATAAAAGAACATAAGAATAATAATTAAAAATAGATTTAAAAACAATTAGAACTGCAATCAAATCATTAAATATAACAAAAAACGTGAGATTTGTTGTTTAAAGAAAAAAAAGTTGATTTGTATTTGAAATAATGTGTGAAAAAAAAAGTTTAGTTACTCAATCCTCACCATTAGTATAATGCAAAAATCCTTGAGACGGTTATAGCAAAAGCTAAATTAGTGGTAACAGTAATGGTAGCGCAATCTGATTGAACTTATGTTAAGATAGTTTGCGATCGCGAGCACTGCCACTCAGCACAAGCACTAACTAAACACCAAATACTTGACAAACAGAAAATCCTATTTTTCATTAATATAAAAAATTGACTACAAATATAATACTCAATGTATAATAGGTTGGGCTAAACAGTAAATTGGATGCAGCGCTTTGTCTCAACACGCGATTGGTTTGCATATTAAGTTTGCCTCCAATCAGATCCCTCTCGCGAAACCAGGGGTTCAACTTTTGTGACCTTAAGGTGTAGACGAACACCACTTCACAGTATGGCTACAAACTGTTTACCAGAAATATATTGATTTTACGTAAATAAGTAGCAAAAGATAGCGCTCTTATACACCAAAAACACTTTTTATATTTAAGTCATGCATAAAAAAAGTATTCTTTATTAATGTTATATCAGTTTCTTTGACTCATACAAAGTATATAAAACTAGTATTTAGTGCGCGAATGACAGTAAAGTTATACTCAATAATTGCACAATACTTTTGCTATTACTTATGATAAGTTAGATATAAGCGCACTCTTTAGCCATCTTTCATTTTGACAGTTAAAACGACAACTTATCACTTATTAAAATTGTGAGCACGCACTAAATCATCGAATGTGAACGCGATACTACTGTGTTCGCTAATGAACTCAACTATTTATTAACCCATAAGAAGTCATTTATTTTAAACTAATTATTTTTTATAATTACCTTCATTTAGTCGAAGCCTAATATAGTATAAAACTATGAAATCACTATAGTTTTAGACAAATAAATTCTAATTAAAATTACTAAAGATTTTCAACTTTTTATACAAAACTTTTGACCTTCATTTCGGCATTTTCTCTTTGCTTAGTTTTAATAATCCAGTAATATTTTTTCAGTGATATATCTCTCATCTCAATAAAAAATTTTGAAAATAACTTCAAAATTAATATTCTGTTTGAAACTCTTACATATATATAACGAAAGTTGAATTTCTTAGAATTTGCGTTAAGATGTCTAAAACATATATATATGTTTAGAAAGCTTATAAACTTTTTTCTTTTTAAAATGTGACATTCACTATCTCTACAATGATTTACTATACACTAAGCGTATTGAAAAATTTTAAGCTCAAGTTTGGGATGACTTGCCAAAAAACTAAAAAATTGATTAACGGCTTAAGAGATAAACTTGATTTGAAAATAAAAATCAATAAAAAGTTTAAAACATTTATTCTTCGTTTATTTTAATCAAAGAATTTTAAAAGTTTTAATAAGTAGTTAAGTCACTTTTTTGTTCTTTGTTTTTTTATCATTTAATTAATAGATTTTTGAAAGTTCATTTAATTATACCGAAAAATGTGTTGAAAATTTGTTATTTATGTCTAAGGGATTTAATGCAAATTATTATTCAATGCGAAAATTTATATCTTTAAAGAAACTAAGCAAAGACTCAAATATTGACACATCTATTGATGCAATAAAAATTATAATAATTTTTTTTTTGAAATACAAATAAAAATAACGATCGATAGATTAGCTGCAGACTAATATATACTGTTTTCTTTAATGTTGTTCCTTTTAATTTATGCTGAATCTTTAAAGTAAATTTTAGAATTTAAATTCATGGGTTCATCACATACATGATAAAACTTATGCTTAAAATAAGTCTTATAACCTCATTAATAAGTACGTGAAACAACATTATAGAAAATCTAATGAGAATTGAAATCATATCACAGGCACAACAAAAAAATAAAACGTTATTCAACGGGTGGATTCCACCCTTTTTGCAGACTCTCTCAATTCTTTTTCTAAAAAGAATTAAACAAGAGAAAAAAAATTAAACAATATAATTATTTTACGCAACTGTTGAATATTTGCTGAAGTTTTTTGAGTAAAGAGTCGATTCAATCAAGAAGATTGAATTTAAGTTTAGTTTAAGATAAATTAAATCATCAAAATTTTTAATTCTAAAATAATAGTCACTTTCTGAAGTCAATTTAGTTTTTGTAATTTAAGATAATTTCCTCATTAGAAATAAAGAACTTGTATTCATAACTTAGTTAAATAAAGTTTAAGTCGAAATTGTGAAAAATGAATTCAAATTTAAATATTTATAATGATAATGAGAAAATTTTCATTATAAACAATAATTGTCTAAAACTTCACAAACAATAGCGCTTTCAATTTCGCGAAATTTATTTCTTCATGAATTAAAAACTAAAAATAAAATAAATGAAAATAAGATATATTAAACTTGAAGTTTTCATTTTTTACACTTAATCACTTGGATTTGGTCTTAAAAAGAGAGTAAAGAAAAATTAAATTTAGTGCATAAATAAAGCTTCTGAATAAAGTTTTATTAGAAAATTCTGATTTAATGAAGCATTTATTTCAATATAACAATGCTATAAATCAAGCAATTAAACATCTATTAAAAAAATAAACTGCAATATAAACTGTTTACAAACTGATTATTGCTGATAAGCTACGCTCCCTTCTATTTAATTTGATTTTAAACATAGCATCAATTTAAAGACTTTCTTTGTTGGATACTATGAGCTCTTAAATTCATTTTCAAATTGATTAAGTTTTGAAATTTAGTCATAAATTCAAAAGTTTCTGTATTAAAATAACTTTCTGTTGTAATATTTATTTTCCGAGAACAATACCACAATAGCATAAACACTCAGCAATAGCTGGCAATTGAAAATTGAGAGTGTGATGAAAAAAACTCATTTACTTATTTGTAAATAATTAATGATTATAACATCAAATAACAAACAATGAAAAGAGTGTTGATTTTGGAGATTTTAAAATAAATTTTTAATTTAATGTATTATCTATTATTGTTTTAATTTATTTTTAAAACTTGACTAAGGATTGGCAAACGAATTAATTAATATAACTTGAAGATAATTCGTTAACTTCATTAAAATTCTGTATTCAACTCGAAAAAAATAGATTAAACGTTGATTTAAGATATAAATATAATTGCATTGCATAAACAAAATTTGAGTTTTTCAGTTAGAAATTTAAGCTTAGCTAAAATAAAATTCATACTAAAGTTAATTGAAAAGTCAGCCTAACAGCCAGATGTAAAGCATGCTCTCATTTACAGAGAGTGTTATATGAAAGTAATCAGAAATAGTGACTGCGGCCTACAATATTTTGTCATTATATTTTTTATATACTGCAAATTTTCTAATGCATAATCACTGAAAAGAGTGCGCACTCAGAATACAAATTTTTAAAAATCCAATTATTATTACTATTATTTTCATTGTCTTACGCTATTATCAATTGAATGAGATTAACATTTATAATGTAATATCTATTAAACTAATTTGAAAGGAGATGGGATTTACGTTTTTTTTAAACAAACTCTGATTGCAATTTATATTAATGAGTCATCATTCAAGAGTTTAAATAAACCTTATTTAGTGCCAAATATGATATTTTGTATGACATACCGAACTGAGATCTCATCCATGGATATAGAGGTGAAGACAAGGCTGAACTGGAATTTTGTTGAGTTGGACTGGCGACAGGTCCTCCTTGATACATTTGAGGATGTTGTCCGTGATGTGGTGGTGATGGCGGTGATGCTCCAACCATGTTCGGTAGGCCTCCGCCCAAGCCATCATTGTGCGGATGCATTCCCTGTTGCATTTTGCAACTCGGATATTGTGTATTGTCATGAGGAGGTGTTATGGAACCTCTTCCACCACAAGAGTCGTATTGCAATGGAATACCTTGTTGTGATGGTGGCTGTTGTGCAGTTGGTGGCGGATGAGGTGCTGGTGCAGTAGTGCTGCCGCAGTTATAGTATGGACTAGTCTCTTGTGGATTTGTACCATCAGGAATATGCTTTGTTTCTATCCGATCATAAGGTGGAAAACGAGGATAGTTTGGTTGTTGTGTCTGTTGGCCACCACTGTATTGCATCTGATGGTATTGATGGAGAGGTGGAGGTCCTCTGCCATTCTCATGGCACGGATTCATCACATGATGATGGGCTTCACCATTGTATTGATCATGAGGTGGAGGTCCGGGCATATAGCCGGCGTTATTAGGATAATAGGTACTCATATCACACATTTTGTTGTTATAGTTAGTGTCAGTCTATTTTTCGGCTCAACCTATTTTATAAACAGATAAACAAAACAAAAATAATTCATTATCCGTTTTATTTATTTATTCCTTTTTTTTAACTCTTCCAAGAATTGACTGTACTTTCAGATGTGAGAAGTGGTACAGTGTATCCGATTTAACGGAAGTCACTCTTTTAAGTGCAATAAAACTTAACGGTTTTTATAACTCTGTCTCGACTGACCACAGGGCCAGTCAAAGAAAAGTCTTCGCATAGCTTTTGAGTAGTAATAATTTTACTAAAAAGACAAAATTTTGTTTCTCTTTTCTTTCCTTAATTTAGGAATTTTTTGAATTTAACAAAAGTTTAAATATTTGAATTAAAAAGAAAAATTTTTAAGTTGCACTGCTTTTTTGAAAAAGTTGCTAAAAAGTATGTGAGGCCTTAGAAATAGAGTAGAATCAGATTTTGTTACTCTGAGTAAGTGAGTGGCAATATATCAAAGTTGGATTGAGCCGCAGGAAACAAAGCAGTTGTACAATTGTGGCTCGTCAATCTTGTCCCGTGTGGCACTTTCATCATTGAGTAATACAGTGTTCTATCGTATCAAATGGCAAAATGTGGCCTCAGCTCATTTCTGATTTACCGGTAGTAGCAAAACAGCATTCACTAGATTTGTGATGTGCTCTTTCTAAACCTATTTCTTGTTTCTCAGTTATTTTTCAGATTAAAAATCAAGGCCTAAACCTTTTCAAGAATTTCCATTTGCAATACTTGGCCTCCAATTATAAAACTTTTCCAAATAATCTAATCATTAACCCCAATGTCTCTGAGATAAGAGTTTTTTTTCTTTTTTCAAATAAAACTTTAAGCAATAGGGTTTGCATAAAGTCTTAAGCAGTGATAGAAGAGAGTCATACTATCATAAAACAATTCAGGGCGCGTTTCAGGCGTTTTGGTGTCGCTTCGCTTTTGACATCTTTCTCTGTCTTTTTTTCTGCTTTTTTCTCTCTTAGCCTAATCTTTCACTTCTTATTCTAAACAAAAACAATTGGGGTTCCGTAAAAAAGACAGAAACACTGAGAGCGGCCTCCAGTTCTAGGAAAATAGAAAGGGCTCCGATTGTAAAACATTTACATTTGCGGCAAACAGGCCCTCATTTGTGCTTATGTAAGAATAGAGAAGAGGCTCAAAGATGAAAGAGAGGTAAAGAAGCCGAAAATTTTTCCAAAGATAACTAGTCTCTAACTCATACACATTCAGAAACATCAACAGTCAAGTAATACGTATGATATGATATAATGCACTTTTTTAACAATTATTAATTTTGATTTACTCTAAAGTGAATTATGAGAAAATTATGCAAATTTATCAAACAATTACAGCTAAAGTTGTTCGAAGAAAATTGTTTAATATGTTTTAATGTTATAAATGGCACTCTTTATGTTTGAAGAAATATTAATATTCGTTATTTTTATGAGTTTGTAGTAAAATGTCAAAAATGTGAATGAGTGGAATCTAAAGAAATAAAGAAAGAAAGAGAGAGAAAGAGAGTGAGCGAGAGAGAAAATGAGAGAAATAGAGTGAGAGTCATGCAATTGCCTCATAAATTAGTTAAATGGCAAAAAGTGAGTTTATAGTACAAGTATAAGAGGATAGCCCATAGAGTTAGTATTGCGCACAAGAATAGAAACACAAATATATTGATGTGAAGCAGCTTTAGATATATTGCTTATTATATATATATCTCTTACCTATACTTCAAAAGAATTATTATATTAAGTAATATCGCATCCATTGAGAAAACGAATTAAAACAATTAATAATAATATAAATATGTATTTTGAAAGTTATATTTTCTTTATATAAGAATCAAATTAATTCACTTAATAAATCAATTTTCTAATTGTTAAACAACACATTTGTTTAATATGTTTGAAAAAAAAAAATTTTACGACTTAGAAATCTGTGGTTCGTTAAAAGCCGGCATTAAGGCGAAAAAGGATCATCTCTTATGATGTATTATAGACGTCATGATTGGGGGCCAATCCTTGCATGAGTCAAAAAGACCCAACCCTTGGAATTTTGGCAGATATTAATGAGATATAATAAAGGACGGATGAGCGTTATATTTGGGCACAAGAATGAGAGCCCGAATACTAATTACAATGTCTCAAAGCATTTACTAAACAAAGAAGAAAGGAATATATGCGCGAAAGAACATCAAATGAGCAGTTCAGACATTAATGCAAATGTTAATAATAAATGATAACTTTGTATTACATGTCACCAGAACTCAAATCACGATACCATTGATTATGATAAAAAGCACTTTGGTTTTGGTTTTGCTATTTCTCATGCTTTCTAACTCTCATGCCTTATAACTCGAATGCCTTCTAACATAGCCTCACATCTTGATTAGCATTTATGTTTTGTCTGCTTCTAAATAATATATAAAGAGAAACAACATCAGAGCACACAACGAGTCACACAACGAGATAGAGCCTCTCAGGGATGGCTTCGATGGCATTCACATTTTAGACATTTGATCAGATTTAAAGTCTGCGACAAGTATGGCAGGTGTAGTGAACTTAAAATTATTATTTTGGTTTAGCGAAAGATTGCACGATCACGCCCTGAAACACAACTGCAAGACTAAATTTTAAGCGAAGCGGGACTGTATTTTACGAAACAAGGGTGGAGAATGTTTCTTATATATTAGCTAACTATGAGACTAAAGCACTACATGAGTCTCCTTTCGAAGAGGCCTGTCTTGATTACACAATTCTTAATTAATATGTAAATTAGGTTTAAATGTCTATCAAACTATTATTTAAATTTCTTCTAAAAACTAATTTAGTCTTTTTCATTCACTGAGTTCATCAAATTTTTGAGCTTCGTGAGAACAAAAATTTACTAAAAAATTAAAAAAATAATTGAATGAAAATATATATATATATATAATAAAATTAACACAAAAGATGGCTGATATGCGAGAAAGAAATTTCTTTATGCTTATTACATGCGAACTAATGCATAATTTTGATTGGTATTAAGTGATTGAATAATATAAAAAGTAGTTAATGTACATCAATCTTCATACTTGATTTTACACAGCAATCATTTGATTGCTTAAAATAAGCTAAAAATAATAGCCATATAATTGCTATCACATACTCAAAAGTAGTTGAGGGCATAAGAAGAGAGAATCCTTGAGGTAAAAATCATAGGAATGGAATAGTGAATGACCCCAAATAATTTGAAGATAATATTATAATTTAGATCTAATGAAAGTACGGTTTAAACAATGATAGAAAATAGT
>JAQIWZ010001428.1:0-11982 GCA_034697245.1 Malaconothrus monodactylus
TTCTACTAATCATTATTCAACTTTACTGAGACTCAAAATACTTGTATATAATATTTAAAACTAATTTAGATATTGTGAAAAATGTTTCACATGAAAAAAGAGATAAAATATAGAACTCACCATATCCTTGAAGAATTTTAGTCAATTCAGTGTCGGGTCTGCCAGAGAATACAGGGAGTCGAAAGGCTTCTCTAATGATTTGAGAATCATTTATTACAACAATACGTTTGCTTCCAAGAAAAATTTGATATATAGGACCAAAACGTTTGGACAAATTAGTGAGAGTGAAATGAAAATCTTGCCCTAAAAAAGGCAAGAATCCAAGAAATGGAATGCCGAAAGGACCAGGCGGTAGAGGTAGAAGAGGTGATCGGATGATACATAAGCGTACGAATAATAATACTATAATAAATATGAGGCACAATCGGACGGTGGGCAAAGTTAAGACCAGAGTTGGGACCAGATTATTCATTATAATAATACTGATTTAATTTTCACTTATATTATAAACACTAAACAAACCTTGAATTTGATGAAGATTTTAAGTGAAGTATCAATTGGTGCCCACCGAACGGACAATAGTGCGGGATAGCTTTTCTGAGCTTTTATATGAGCTGTTGTGTATCCTCGAAAACACACAAATAAGCCTTTGACAAAAATATGATCATTTGTGCAGCACTGCCCCCTCATGCAAGTGGTCGCCCGCGCTGTTTACCTGGTGTGGCTTCAAGTATATCATATAAAGCACAGTAGGTCTTTAGAGTGGATGGCCTAGAATTAGCTGTGATAATGCTCTGCTCTGTGGGAACATCTTATTAATGTCGTGCAATTACTACCAATACTTCTGATCAATTACTAAACCAATCAATTATACAGTTCTAGATTTCTAGATTCATATTCAAAATATTAATATATCAATAAAAATACTCATAAAATGCATCGATTGAAGACAATAGGATTAACTAATTGAATAACGTGTTGAGTAATAAAACTAAATTAAAATTAAATAATAAGTGGACTATAGTTCGGGTAAGATATGAAAAGAAAGAAAAAACATTATTGTAATAAATTAAAAGCTTGACAAATGCGCAAATCATAAGTGTATTTCCTAGTTTTTTAGTAAGTCTTCCGGCCAGCCCTAACCTATAGCGGGCCAGTCATAGGTCGTTGAACTTTCTTGGCGTCTTAGACTACCTGCGATTCTACAACTAATGTGTGTCAGTTAGACATCAGTTTAGGGTATTTTTCGAGTCAATTTAGTGATAAACCCTTATTAGCATATTATATATTTTTTTAGAATATTTTCATATCTCAAAACATGGGATCGAATAAAAAATTTGTTCAACTTTCAAGTTCATTAACCATTTTTTATATGCTTTTCCAATAAACTAAATATCTTATCAGAATTGAACATTTCTACTAATAATTTCTATTTAGAAACTCGTGAGTGAAAGTTTTCTCAATATTCAAAAATTATCAACAAATTCATTAGTTATGAATTTTGTTTTATAGCTTTTAAAGTTATAATTCAATAGGATTTTCTAAATGCAATCAACTTATGAGAGATGTTAGGGTCAAGTTCATAGCTATTGCTATTGAATTGAACTGCTATTGAAAGTGATCACAATAAAAACTACACCTTTTCCTTCAATCATTCATTTGATCGAAAAAAGTTAATTTACTTTTCTAACAAACTTATTATATTAATAATATGATAAATTAATGATTTTAGAGCCTATCAACTAATATATGATATAATAACTGTGTTTATGTTCTGTGTTATGTTGTGTATAACAGTTCTATAAAGTTCAGTAAGCTTTATAACAACTAATATATTTTTATTTAAACTCGGATTTGGTATGATCTCAAAGTTGCGTAGAAGTTATATTGAAGTTATCCAAAAAATTAGAGCCAAATTTAATTGTAACTTATACTCATTGAACAATTAATAACATACATAATTGATAACCTGAATCTATCAAAAGTTTTATTAATTGCATTTTTCCAAAAATAACTCTAAAAATTAAGGTTAATTTTCTATATTTATAAGAATACTGTAAATATGAGCTCTTATTAAAAAATTAAAAGAACTACAACTCTCTGATTACAAAGAATAAACTTTGATTCCTATTCTTTGTTATAATAAATGAATTGATCTAAAGTAATACTGAATTTTCGTGTATATCAAAGTGTAAGAAACTATTCTCGAAAAAATAAACTCATGTCAATATTTAAATTTGTCAATACATTCATTGAGGACAACAAATCTGATGTTTCTCTAAAATTGAGTAAAACCAATAATTATTTAATAGATTTGTTGATGCGATCGATTACATTGTTTATTGCAAAAATGATTTTCTAATTAATTTCAATTAACTCATAAATATAAATAATGAAAATTATGAATAAAATATAATTTCGAAATTATATAAAATGATTTTAGTCGCGCACAACTTTTTTTAATAAAATTGAAAGTAAAAGGAGGAAATTTTCTTGAAAAGAAAGTGAGAGCATCACAAATATTACTAAATACCTGACTATCAATTGAATATCGAGTTTATGAAGCTCAAGTTGAAAATACTTCTCAAAGCTACTTATGACCAGAGTTTCCATCTTCTGCTGAATAATCTTCTTTTAACTATTCGTCAAATTAAATTTACAAATATAGTAAAGATAGAATATGTTTCTAAATCATTTATTTCCATCTCTACGATTCATGTGTATCGCGAATGTCTAGCTATTTATAAAATTATTTTTAAAAAAAACTTTAGAGCAGCGGTTGGCGACTGGCCTCTCAACTATTTTTTCTGTTTAGAATTTCAAAAATTAAATTTGGAAGCATTTCGCTCTGAAATAGTGTAAAGTTTTTAATTTCATGTGAAAATTTTAAACCTGAAAAAATCTTATACTTTAATAAAAGTAAACTTTCATTAGAATTTTTATTATGAAAGATACATATGAAAAATTTTGAATTTTTCAGGCCCTATAAGTTTTAAAATCAATTCGGCCCGAGAACCAAAATTTGCTGCCAACCGCTACTTCAGAGCATTGATTTGGTTTAAATAAAAGGGCTGTAGATTAGAAATACTTGTTGTACCAAAAAGCAAATTCGTATTAAATATTTGATACAAGTATCGAAATGTGACTCTTTTAAGTAAGGGGTTTCCTTTATGACAGGTTAATAAACTTTGAAGTCTCTTCTTTTTTAAATTATTAGAAAAACGATAATTTTTTAGATAGAAGAGAGAGAGAGAGAGAGAGAGAGAGAGAGAAAGGGAGGAGAGGTTAGTCAGACGGAATTGGGGAACACTAGCTTAAAGGGATTTGAAAATATGGTAAAGAGGTGTTGGATGCGCTCCTCCTCAATATGAACCTCTGACCTACACTAGACATGACAAGACTGGATAAGTACTGTTGCGAAAGTAACCCTAGTTTATAAAACAAATTTGTTAGTAAAACAATATAATTTCATAACGAATTTTTCACTAATTTTCCTCTTAACAAATGCGCTAAAATGGTGTACATATCTATCAATTGGGACAGAATTGAATTCGAGTTTTTACAAGTTTCATCTCAACACAACCACAACAAGTTATCGAAGTTATATATCTTTTTTCCTGTTTGATCGGACCGACAAGAGATTTGAGTTCAATGACCCATAACTGAGCTAAAGAATGCCCACCACTCTATTTTTTACAGTATCCTATATTGTGGTATCTTTTCTTCACCTACTTGTCAGATGTTTAGTGTCTCCCCTCGTCTTAAGTGAATGCAAAATTTGAATGCATTTTTATTTACAATAACCAAACCATTAACGATAGGTCAAAAAGGAGTTACGGAAATGCTTCAGAATCTCACAGTCAAAACATATTTGTAAACAAAATAATTTGCATCACAACTACAGCTTCTGAATAATAAAGCTTTTCAAATAGTTTCAAATGTTTGATTCAAACAAATCGATTTTACCGTTAATGCATCAAAAATACCAACTCATAAACGAATTTTTCTTTAAAGTTTAGCAACAATTGATGAATCGATGAATCTTTTAATTTGAGATTTAATCATATTTTCAATTTAGTTTTTCATAATTATTCAAATGAAATATCAAAAATTTTTAATATTTACAATATTTTCAAATTTTCTGATTTATTAAGAAATTATTACATTTCGATTGAAATTAATACAAATTTTTATCTTCGTTTTAATTACAATTTAAAATAAGGTATTTTTATAATTAGGAATCAAAGATGTCTAAAGATAGGAAAAGAGATGTAAATTTGTTTAAATTTAACTTTGATTTATATATAAACTTATATCTAATTAAATGGGAGAATGGATGCAATGCTATTTTGATACTAAACACTTACTTTAAATATAAGATTAATTAAATGCAAAGTAATTAATAGATAAATAATAATTTAAATTAGAGTTACAACGATTTACGAGATAACAAACAATTTAGAAAAATTAGAAGAATTTGTGTTAAATTTGTGTTAATTAATCAATAAATTTGAATAATGGCTAATCATATGTACCTTGAAGTGAAAGATGAGATAAATGGGTCACAATCGTTAAACTTGCTCTTAAGCTTACCGTTAAGCCAATTAATCGGTCATTGACATGAACAACAACTTTCCCTTTTATTTCAGGTGAGCTCATAAAGTCATAAGACGCGATTCGGCATTAATTTATTATTGGTGTTACACTTACCCAATAGACTCAATTAGCAGTTGTTGTGCTGCTTGTGGTCGTTGTGTTCGAAGATTGAAAGCCTAAACCAACGCCACGATGAGTGTGACTCTGGGATCGCGCGATCGAGTATTGCAAATCCAAGTTTCGAAACAGAGTTTCTTGACTTTCGATTACATTCTCATTCTTTTTTACCTCTTCATTAATCACGTTTGAAGCCAAACAACACTTATCTTTTATTCCCATTAATTTTCTAAACTTTTCAGTCATTTGATTTCCTTTATCGCCTTCGAATTTCAAATTATTCCACGGGCTGACAATCGGTGTCGAAACTTCTTTGTTATCCTAAATATTTTTATATTTCATATTCAAACCATTAATAACAATAACAATATTCTTATATAACTGTATTCTTATTAATTTTAGATAAAAGTTTATTTTTTGAATATATATTTGAAAAAATAAATATTTATTTGAAAAACTAGAAATTTTTTAGAATGTGATTAATTAAAAAGTGGAAAATTCCTCAATTAGTTTATAGGAAATTATTCCGTTTTTTAATGTTATCAAAATTACGATCAGATTTAAGCTGATTATCACTTTTAAAATTTTTGATTTTTCATTCCAAAAAATACTTTAATATATCATAAAAACTATGGAAAATTTTTCAAAAATTCAATTGAAATATTTGAGCTCTTTATTGAAAATGCAATAATAAGTCAAATGAAAAGAAAACTCATTCTCATTATAGTATTAATAATAAGATAGAGTTGAATAAAAAAAAAATAAAAGTTAATCACCTGTTTTTCAGACTTTTTGGCTTTGGTTTCATCTCTACTCCATAAAAGTTTTCTCTTTTGTGCCTGTTCTGCGTATTTGATTGGATTAATAGCTCCGACGTTATAATATTTAGGAAATTCGACTCCAGTTTTAGCTTTGATTTGTTCGTGCATTAGTAGTAAAGTATTCATATGTGGTTTATTATTAGGATTTTTAGTTTCTGAACATATTTTCTCACTTTGCGGTTGATATTTAGCCCGACTTTCACTAATTTTATCTCTTCTTGAGTTCGATGAATGACTATATCTTTCTCTACTTCGACTTCTGCTACGACTACGAGAGTCACGCCTTCTTCGGGAATGTCTGTTATGTCGATCTCTTTGATCATAACTTGAATGTTCTCTTCTTTTTGACCTATCATTAGGCCGTTCGTAATGTCTTCTATTATCATGTCTTTCATTTCTGTCATAATTGGTTTTGTGTCTACTTTTAGTCTCATATTTGTGTCCCTTATCGGAACTCAAGTCTCGATTCTTTTGAGACAAATCTTTTTCATCGTTTGATTTTTCTCTAATTTTATCAAAATTGGGGTCACTTTTAGTTTTGTTAGATATTTGTGAAGTTTGTGAAGAATGGGATCCAGTCTTGGAGTCATTGTATTGATAATCATCTGATTCGTCATAATTTACAATCTGTTAAAACAATTTTCCTTTTCGTATATAAAGAAAATTTAATTTTTATTGTTTTTCAAAATATATTTATCTTTATCTCTAATGAATGACAAAATTTCTTAAATTTAATTAAACTCTATTTCAAAACAAATTCTATTTTATTGATAAATAATTCTTAGGTTTTAATTCATTTCGAAATCAGTTCTAAAATTAAATTAAATTATTATTAATTAAGATAAAGATAAATATAATTTTAATTTAATTTATTTGATATTAATATTAATTTTAATAATAGTTATTAATAATTAAAGTTTAATCAATACCTTCTTCTTATCCATTGTTTTTGAATTTATTTTTATTTAAAATAATTTCATTTAACATTAACTTTGGATTCAATTTGTTTTTTATGATTTGTTGTTAAGAAATAAACGTTAAAAACCGACAAATAATTTAGTGAACTATCAAAACATTAAATATTAATATATTTATAATTGAAATTAATTAAAATTTATTTTAAATTAAAAATATTGTCTTTTATTTTTGCGAAAAAAATTATATTTTCATTACTTCAAAACTTGAATTTCAATATAATTAATACGACGGCTGATTAGGTATTGATATATAAACTGCCAAAATATCAAATGAGTCCAAAACTTATTTATCACCAAAAGTTTTACTTTATAGTGATATAAATAATGTTAAACAAAATAGCGTTAAATTTAAATTAGTTTAAAATAAATTGTGTTTTACTTTTTTCCTATTTGTTGTTTAATTAATTTCATTGAAATTGCAAACCAATCACTACTATATAAAGACTTTGAATTTGAAATTTTATATCAAATGAAATCAACACTAACTTTAATACAAACAAAAAAATTTTTATTTAGAATTATATTTAAATTATAATTACAAATAATTCAAAATTTTTATAAATCAACTCAAATCATAATAAATGCAAATGAAAACTATGAGAAAACATAATTTCAATGATTAGTTGATTGAAAAATTAATGTTTAAGTATATAAATCGAAATCAATTCTTTTTGAATTATAGAATTGTGAATCAGTTTTTCCAATTTGTCGGACATAAACTCCATCTTCAAAGTATCCGTCATTAACCCAATTAAGCATTTCTTGACTACTATAAGGACCGAACACTTGAGCGCTTTCGTTGTCTTCCCATTTGAATTCCCATTTAACATCATTACTCGATTTTATTTGAGAATTTATGGTTTCATTATTAGAACTAACGGTTTTGGTTGAGTCGAAATTGTCCGAAAACATATCACATTCAACGGAACTATTGTCTGATTTCTTTTTCAAGTGAAAGTCCAACTGTTCATAAGTTCTTTGATATATATCCATATCTCCCGTTTGGAGCACTTTATCCGCTAATGAACTCAGTTTTAATAATTGGTCTTTTGCTGAAATTTGTTGGTCAGAAGAGCTATTATTTGCTTCATTTTTATCAATAGTTTTATTTTTCCAACGATCAGAACTTTTGCTTTTTCCACAACTTTTCCCAAGTCTTTGAATCGCTTTTTGAACACTTTCTTTTGGTTGCATTAAAGATAGCATTTCTTTATAAACAGAAATGTAATCGAAATTCGTTTTATCTTCAGATTCGTCTTCAGACTCGTCATCAGTTTCTCGATTGTCATCAGTTTTGGTGTCAATGGTTTGTTTGATTTGAAGCCAATCGATGCGATCCAACCAATTGTCGCGAATGTCATCAGTTTTGTTGGGAATATAAGTGCCCTCAGTGTCAAAGTGTCCCTCTTCTAGTTCTTCATCCATATTGAAAGGAGTGATCCGAATGTCTCCGTCTCTATCAATAGTAGCCCTTTCTTGACCATCGATTTGATCGCAATCTAAAACATTATAGTTTTGAGCAATGGATTCGTCGTCTTCTTCATCGCTGTCTAACGTGTGCTTAAATTTTTTGCCAAAACCTACTTTTGTTTCTTCTGTTGTTTCTTCTTTTTCTTCTAAAATGTCTTCATTTTCATCACAATTTTGGACATCGATATCATCCGAGAACTGGACCTTTCGTTTGGACATTATTTTTAAATTAAACCTATTATTCAAAATTGAATCTTATTTTTCACTTTTATTATTATTTTGATCATAATCTTTGTTATCAACGATCTCTTTATCAGAAATAGTGTTTCGTTTTTTAGTCTAAAAATATTAGTGCTTTCAAAGGAAATCAAAAACTACAAATATTTTGAACTACCGATAATTATTTTATTACTTTATCAATATTTCTAAAGACTTTTGTCATCAAATAAACGAATTCAAACATTAATTTGAAATCAATTTTAATTTTAAATAAATTATTTGTTTGTTTAAAAAATTTATTTATTTGACTTAAACCAAAATGAGTTATTTGTAATACTAATAAAGCTGAGACTTAACTCATTTCTTTTATATAAATATTTTGAATGTAATAAAATTTCTTTCAAACACTATTAGGTTTTGTTTACTTTTCATATTTAGTAATAATATTGAAAGTAATAGTCATTTAGTTTTTAAGAATATTAAACAAATCCAAATAGTTTTCAATAACAATAATAATTGTTTTTTGAGTTTAATTAATAATAATGTCTCGAAGTTTTAACGCATACGATGTCCAAAAGATAAGATTAGATAAACTCATGGCTAATGTCGTAAGTATTTATCGATATATCAAATTAATTGTTTGAAATATTAATTTATTTTGAATTAAAGGACAAACCGATTGAGATCCCGACCAGACGCGAACAGAAGAAATTTGCGGAACCGCCAGATTTTGTCAGAAATATTATGGGTTTGGCTTTTATTTTAATTTTATTTTCAAATATCAATACAAAAGACAAGTCTTTAAGTTGTCTTCAAATAGTTTTTAAGTTGTCTTTAATTAGTCTTTAAGTTGTCTTCAAATAGTCTTTAAGTTTTGAATTATTTCACAATTAATTATTTTCTTAACCAAAAGTTTGTACAAATCCTTAATTTAATTAATAATTGAATGAAAGGATCGAGCGCTGGGGCCGGAAGTGGAGAGTTTCACGTCTATAGACATCTCAGAAGAAAAGAATACGCGAGACTCAGACATATTGAGACTCAGGCCAAACAGGTTTCAAACACTTTTCATCACTTCTTATTCAATAAATCTATTGTTCACTTATAGGAAGAACTCGATTATGAATATCATCAAAGAATAGAAGAAAATAAAAGAAAAGCTGAAGAAAAAACTTCCAAAAAAAGAGCCAAAAGATTGAAAAAGAAGGAAAAAATGAAAGCAAAAAAACAATCTTCAGGTAATTATTTTTTATTTAATTTTTGATAATTGTTTTAATATAAGAAATACTTTGTCTTAATATTGATTTATTTTTCACAATTTATCAGTTGATTCAAAAGAAAAGGTGGAAAAAAGTTCTGATGAAAGTGATAAAGACGATGACGACTCTCACGAAAAATCATAAATAAATTGTTAATAAATAATCATTCATTCAAAAGAAATTTAAATTAAAATTGTATTTTTTACGTAACAATAAATTACTAAATAAAATGTAAATAAAATAATTAATTAATTCTATAATTTATAAATTAAATAAAATATAATCAATTAAGTTCGAAGAACGAGCAATCAGTGCGAGCGGTGCCAAACCTAATCGAATAAAAATACAATTTGTTTAGATATTTAATGTTAGATAAATTGTAAAATGAAATTTTTTTTCTATTTTCATATACTAGCGATCGGTCGCATATCTCGTCTCTTTGACTCAGTTATACTTTGAAATGATTATCGGCCGAAACAGTTATAAATCTGTTCGGAAATGAATAGATTTATTTGAGAAATATCTGATTAATTCCTATCAGGAGAATATCAAAATTAAGGGTTAAAATGCTTAAAATCAGTGTTCTTGAGCCTTATTTTGTTGCATCACAGCCTTAGTATTTTTGAAACTTTTTAGGTTTACGTCCAGAAAAAATTTTTTTTAGCGTTACCTCTATTGAGGCTCTTTATCTGAGACATAAGACTTAGAAAAATAAGGCTCAGCCATCCGGTAATTTAGGTTTAAAAACTGCCTAAAAGTTCTCTCGCCTCCAGAATTATACTGTATATAATTCTGTAGACGAGGCAACTTGATTGTGATATTAGCCGATCGCTGTCATACACTTTTACCGAAATAAGCCAAAATTAGTGGCGTTAACATTGTTATAGTATAGGCAAATAAACCAACGAATATAAATCCTTTGGAGATTGTGTTAATTATATTAAGAAGTGGAATAATCACAACTTTTATTAATGTTGGAATAATGAAAGGCCTAAATTTTCCAGAAGCTGCCACTCCTAAAAGTGTTGGCAATAACTCCAATAACATTGGCTGACTTTGACGACTCTCTGTTCAAAAATAATTATTAAATTAAATAAAAGTTAATGAAAATTAATAAAACCTACCGATTGTTGTCGTATTGTTTCCAAACACATCCATTTCATAAAGAAGTCAAAGAGAAAAAAGTGGAATACAATTGAAAAGTTTTGTTTTAAACCTAAAGGATTTTACAGTTAATCTATTCTGGAGGGCATCAATCCTCAAGTTTTTGAAAAGTTTTAACTAGAGTTATACCTTTACTCTATTTAGATAAGTCGCTTATTTAAGTTTTCTATTGGTTCGAACTTCGAATAGACCGGAACTTCAACTCTATCTTTGCTTTGCAGTACAGTTTAATATAAAATACTTAACTCAGAGCTCACCGATTCGTACTGAAAATATTGTTTGATCTATTAGAATGAATTGATTTACTCAAAGAGGATTTACTCCAACTTGTGAACTTTTTCTGTGAACTTTACATCCATTTCTCCAAATTAATTATAAACTTTTTGATTTTAACTTCTTTTTGCAGATTTTTTATTTTGAATATTTGATTCAATGTTAAGAACAAAGTTATTACAATTTGCCGAAGAGATAGAATCCAAATAAAATATTATATCCGCTAATTCTGAATGCATTATAAAAACTTTTGATCTATTAATAAAGTTAATAATTGTGTATTCTATTGAATATTATGAGAGTTTTCAATTCAAACAATGAGTAAATGTTCTAAAAAATTAAGTCTTTTTTAACTGCAGTCCACAATTCCGTTCAATAAAAGAGCTTATTATCCAAAAGAAATTTGAAATGAATCTAAAATTAGGTAAAGGAATGGATTCTTTAATTGAAACTGAAATTGAAAGTAAAGCCTTTCATTGGATTTTTGTTTCAATACATATTTCCATAAGATATCCGTTCATTGATTTATAATTTAAGTCAAATCTCTGTAAAGACCTCTAAATCAGTAAAAACTATTGCTTTAAAAGCATTGCGTTTAGTTTTTAGATTTGTTTTTTAAATAATAATTTTTACAACAATTTATTAATGATTTTCGTTTTAAACATCACTTAATGAGTAATCGATGGAAGAAAACAATAACAAAGAAGAAAAAGTAGAACAAAACGAATCGAATTTAGACTCAGATAAAGAAATCGTTACTTTTCAATCATTGGTTTGTTATTAAAATTCAATATTTATTATTAATTATTAATTAATTAACTATTAATTGATTTAATTATTAATAAAATTTTAATTTAAATATGAAAAGGGAGTCAATGAAGTGTTGTGTGAGTCATGTCTTTCTCTCAAATGGAAAAGTCCCACAAAAATACAAATCGAATCCATTCCTATAGCTCTTAATGGTATTTATATTTAACATGTTTTATATTTAAATCAAATAAATTTTGATTAAATTGAATGAAAACCTAATCAATTAGGACGAGATGTGATTGGTTTGGCCGAAACCGGTTCCGGAAAAACCGGCGC
>JAQIWZ010001429.1:0-11981 GCA_034697245.1 Malaconothrus monodactylus
TTTCATAAACACTCGCAATATGAAAACTTTAATTTTTCGATATAATTACTAGATTTTTATTTATAGAATATAATAAATTAGTTTTAGAATATGTTTATTTGCTCGGGTTTTGATTCTTTAATCATTTTATCGACTTTTGTTATATAAGTCTAAGTCAAATGAAATAAAAAATTCTCATTCACGAGTGAAAGTAATATTTGATTTTGAGACCTTTGAGATTAACAAAATTGTATCTAATTTGAATCAAAGGATTTAATTTAGTGAATGTAAATTATTGAAGTTCTGTACAATTTTTTATTTCATTAAGTCTAGAGCTAGAATATAGACCAAATTTAGAACTTTACTGACAAATAATTAATTTTTTAATTTTTTTTTTGTTGGAAATTCGCTATAATTTGGAAAATAACAATTTAAAATGAAAGTAAAGCAAATGGAAAAAAGGTTACAATAGTCATAAATTTATTGCTGAAAAAAGACGGAAATGAAAACTGAAATATTTATAAATGAAGACATACTAATGATGTGATCATATTTAATGTGAATCTGATTGTGATTCAGATATTGCTTTATTTTTATTTTTCCACTATAACTGCAGTGTATTTCACGTCTGATAATTAAGTTCAAAACTAATAATAAATATGTATATATCTGTCTAGTTATATATTTTTATAATAACTGGCTTTATCTCAATAAAAAATAACCATTTTTTTGACACTGAACTTAATTATGAAATATTTCTTTCTTTCTTTTAAACTTTTCTTATTATTTGTTTGAAAAATCTTTCACTTGTATTATAGAGTGAAATATTATTCCTCTCAAAACATAAAGCCATATATAATATAAATGGTATGCATAATAATGCAGGTAAGTATCCTTTGGAGCTGAAAATGGAAATTCAAATTTTGAATTTCAAAATGAGAACAAAAATATTTTGTGAAACTTAATGCAGAAACAATAAGTATTCCATGGAAACAAATAGAAGAAGAAAAATGCAGTTAAAGCATTCAAACTCAAACTGATTATTTATTCTTAAATTTATGCTTTGCTTATATTAGATTCGTTCGAGAGATGCCCTAAATCTAGAATTATTACTGAAACAGATTTGTACCCATCAGTGCCTCAACTCATTTTCTTTATGATATAATAATCATGTTATACGACTGGCTTCTATTGATAACTCACAACTTGTTCATTCGAAAAAATTATTGAAACCAAGTTTACTTTCAGTTTCTAATCTAAAATGAATTGTTTTTTCTTGTTCTTAAAAAATTTATTCACATCTGTTCTCAAAAATTGAGTTTCACTACAGAATGTTATCTAAACGCTGAAAGATTTGCATTTTATTCAAAAACTTATTCAATTCTTCTATTGATTTTGATTTAGACCATTCTTATTCGATGATAAAATATCAACTCCCAAATGGATAATCGAAATACTGAACATATAATTACAAAAATTTACTGTTTATAACTTTCATATCTGGTATCTATAATCCTCTAATGAATTATTAAGAAAATGGTAGCTTTTGAACCAACTATTGATTTTAAAGTTTTGTATTTCTCATTATAAAGCTTCAAATTTAAAGATTATTTTGTAAGTCCCAAAATTTTGTCAAATTTAAAAAAAAGAGTTCTCACCAGATTTTTTAATGTTGTTCTTTCGTTGATAAAAATCAACGTCTTTCCATTCTTTCAAGATTTCTAAATTATGAATAGTTATAAATAAATTATAAATAAATAAAAAATCAATAGAATAGTCTGCGACACATACCTGAACCATCTCTCAGGAGCAATAAAGTACGTGATCCTTCTTTGCAAATAGTTTTATAAAGAAGATCGAGTGAATATCCCGGTAAATAAGTGTGATAGAGTGCCACCACTGCATGCAATAGTTCGGCCGGCGCTGAGAGCTGTATAAATATAATAATAAAAGCCAAATAAATTTAAATGAGGTTCAATAGATATAGAAATAAGAATTAGTTCTTGTATTTTGAAAAGAGTTCTTATATTCAATTTTATTCTAAGTAAGAGTTAGATTAAAATACAAATAGAAAACTTTCTATATTTGATAGCATGACCTTTTGCTAATAAATCAAGTTTTCAATGAACAGTATTTGTGAAGAAGAGATAAAACGAATAAAAGTAATTCAACTCGAAATCATAAAATAAAAGTTTTGGAACTTCTCTTTTTTCAAGCAAATGATCGTTTAGAAAATTGCTAAACATTTATTAAAGAATTGATAAATGCATAAAAAAATAAAATTGTAGGAAAAAATAGTTACATTCTTTTGCTTTCTTTGGTATCTTTGAAAAACACATTGAAAAATATGTTAGAAACAGATTATAAGCTTTTCTATTAACGTATTTACGATTAAAAAAAATGACATGAATTTTATCTCTAGCAGAAGAAAATAAATGGTATATATAATAGTTCGTGAAGTATTATAGATATCGGAAAGTCTTTCTCCATATCTGTTTCTTTTCATGTATGCATCTCTTTCATAGACTTGTAGTTTTCTTACATAAAAAGTTCGTCACTCGATCTGAATGAATAAATGAATGGTTTGATATGATTTCATTGGTGTCTCATTTCATCTTTAATATAATAGTTGTCTCCCTATAATAATAAGCCGAATGATGGAAAGCTGTATCTAATTCTGAGATAATAGAACAATAAGATCTATGCAACAAAGGCATGAAAATTCTATAAGACCTCCAAAAGTTCACGTATGAACAAAGTTCTAATCAAAACTATTATTAAAATAGTTTGAGACAAACTTTGAGACAAACTTTGAGCTAACATTTGATAACTTTTTATAAAAAATTGATCTAATGGAAAATCAGTTATAATAGAGTGCAACACATTTTAGATTATATGCAGATCAGTGTAAATGTAATATATTCTGCATATCTATATTGCGGATGCATCTCATCGTTAAATGTCTTATCGATCTTTTGATGCTTTTGTGTTTAGATAAGATTTATTTTTCATTAAAATGAGCTCAAGAGAGAATTTCTTTGAAATATATGCAAAGCAATAAAAACTTTTCTTTAATAGAGAAATTCAATGCCAACACAACTAAAAGAAAGACACGAGTCATGACATTTGGAAAAACATAATAAATGTCATTCAAACAATTTTTTTGAATTAATTTTTCAAAATATAATGAAAAAGCGTTACTATAGAGATAATTGATTGACTTTTCAATATTTTTGACTTTTGAATTATGAGTTATAATTAATTTCAATCTTTATAATCAAAAGTTTTAGTCTAGACATCAGACCATTATAACGGAAATCAATTAAGTTGAATAGTACTATATTCTGGTTGAATTTTTCAAAATTATTTCTAAGTCATAAAATATATGGTTTGAAAAAACCTCAAATGTATAATATAAAAGCCTAATTATTTTATCAAATGGATTGCAGACAAGATACAAACTATTAAATAAGTCCATTAAATCATTCATATAAATATTATTTTTACTACAATAAAGATTCGTATTCTAACTCCTGGGTTTTCAAACTAACTTTTACAGCTCGCTACTGGTCCATGAGTCTAAATTTTTTAACATTAGGCTCTATGGAAGTGGGCCCCGAGAGGACCTTTTTCTCATTACTGAGTCGCGAGCGAAAAAAGTTTGAAAACTACTGCTCTAAATTTTGAGCATATTTTTATTATAGCTTCAAATCACCAATATCTTCATTGATAGACAGCATGTATGCAGCATTCCTTTATTCATTTTTTATTATAAAATTCTGTTTTTTTGTCAAGTATTGTTCCATAAATCACATATAATTTTAATCGTGTTTATGAAATTTCATACAAATTATTCATTATGATTGACATCAAATGCAATATAATGTTAATATAATTTATTTTTTTCATTAAATTTTTAGCGATAAACCTTTCGACTAAACAAAACTCATAATTAGAGACCTTCTAAAGTGATTCAAAATACTATAAATATTAATGAAGAAAATAATAAAGGAATTTTTGAATGAAGAGAGAACAATTTGAGACTTGATAAGTGCGCTTCAATGACAGAATTTGCGAATAAAATATTTAAAGGCGTAATAAAAGTTATTCGAAATAAGCTTTGGTCTCGAATTTAGTATTAAAGTTAAGCCAAGAAATTGCATCGCTCTAGATATAGATGTCTTTACCATTAATACTATATAAGTTGAAACATCATTTACAATCAATGAACAATTCAGTACAAAATGTCATTAAATAATGCATAGAAACAAATTCAAGCCTTGAAAATGAGTCTTTACTAGTGTTGTGTTGTATTGTATTTTCTAATAAGTCAAAGAATTTGGAAAGAAAAAAAACTAAAAAATATTCTTAAATAAAAAATAAGTAAAACCAATCACTAAGAAGAAAAAAATTTCTCTCAAAAGCTATAAAAATTTATGATGGATTCATTCGCTAATTCACTTAAAATAAATTCGATAAAAGAGAATTCTATAAAAATAGTTTTGAAATAATATTCTTAATTGATTTTGTTTTTCTTCGTTTGAGGACTTTTTGTTTGATATATAAATTATTAAATAACATATAAAGGAAAAGAATATAAAACTTTATGTAACACTTATTATAGTAATTAAATTGAATGTTTGATCTAAAAATCCAATTGATAGCATAAAATTAGGTCAATTTCTTATACTAAAGAAGAACTTTTTATTCAAATTATTCTTTGAGTTAATTGTTGAAATTTATTAAATATTGGATTAGATTTTTATCGATTAAATTCATTTACACCTGTTGTTACTTTCAAGAACATTTCAAACAAAAGCTCTGTTTATTTGGTGATCAACTCTTAGATGATGAAAATAATAATGATTATGAAGTCGTGCGGCTAAACCTCATTTTTCAAATAGCTTTAAAGCTGTTTTATAGCTGAAATCTATTTTCTGTATTTATTGTATGTCTTTCTAATGCATTCTTTTGGTAAAAAAGTTCTAATAAAAGCTGCAGTTAAAATAATGAGGTGCCAATCATGAAACCTGCTGTGCATAATGTGTGGTCCAGTTTTATTTTCATCCACAGATTTCTCTGGTTTCATCGTAATTGCAAACGTTATTATTCCTCTAATTTGATGTAAAAATTATTATGAATTTTATAGATTAATGATTTTGCTTTTAAGTTCATTTTTAAGCTATGATTATTGGTCTTTCGAAAGTCCAAACTTAAGTTTCGTCGATATATCAGAGCAATGAAATTCATGAAAAAAACATTTTTCATATAAATTGAAGCTATAATAATATTTCTATACTTTGATGATGTGTACGGTGCGGACTTAGAATAAGTGACTTTGCGCAGCATTTATTAACATTTTCGTATAATGGACTTTTATTATTTTTTCTGTATTTACGATTCTTTTAACAATTTATTTCAATCTTTCATTTGAATAGATCTGAAGTTTTGATATAAAAATTATCTATTTTTAAAATGTTTTTGAACCAGTGGTTCGGATTAAATGCAACATTATCTAAAGTTAGAAATGAACTAAATTTATACAGAATATAGAAAATAAAATTTTCATTCGCTGAATTAAGTGACACTTAGCTTATGATTGATTATCCTATTAAAAAAATTATTCCTTTACTACTATTCCCTCATATAAAACATATGATAAATTTCTGATTTACGAATGATTACTACAGAAACGAAGTTAGAAATACTGCAACTTTTATACTAATGCAAAACATTCGTTCTTGATTGAGTCGAAGAAAAAATTATGTCTATTATGTCTATTACTGTAAGTTTATTTATGAGTTTGAGTTTTATTTATTTATCTTTGAGTTTTTATTTCTTCAAAAAATAATTGAGAATATATTGATATAACTTAAATAAGATAACTTATAGTATAACTTATTCGGTTAGAACCCATTATCGAGATTCAGCTTTCAGTATTAGTGTTTCAAATTAGAATTGAAATTGTATTCTAAAAGAATTTTGAAAATCTAACTTAATTGCTATGAGAAAATAGTTGTGAGGCTTAATTTGAGCTTTTTTCAAAAATAGCCTCAAAATGTGCAAGAAAGCAATATTCAAAACTCATTATAAATTCAAACAACGAAAAAAGTTTAACAAATTTGACAATATTCAAAACTTAATTTAATTTAAACATTTTAGATTTGATGTTTAAAATTTTCATTTAGTCAAAGTATGATTATTTTGAAGAGTTAAATCTTGAGTAGTTTGCAAAAAATTGCAAAAAAATTGAGTAAATCATCAGAAAGTTATTTTATGCGAAGAACTCTTTTTTTGATAAAAGCTAAAAGTGCAAAATCCTTACAAAAATTGAATTTGCAATTGAATTTAATTCTATTTGAAAAAAATGTGGAATAAACTCACACATAATGCAAGTCAGCAAATATATGAAGTAATACAATATGATTTTGAATGCAAAAGTTTGCATTCAGAACAAATATTATCCCATAATAATTCTTAAGGTTGTGCTCTCAATGTAAAGACAAAGCAATAAAACTTGAAGATAAATACAAACTTAGCCAACTTTGAAAGGAATGGATGGAAATTTGTTCACTATTCAGATGTTGTTTGAGTGATAGGCTCGCATTTAATTCGAAGTTTGCATATGATTAATAAACATATAGAAGAGATGCTCGAAATAAAAGTTATTCAGACTTAAAACTTATAATTTATGATTTGAAAAAGCTATAAATTATTGTTATCGATAGCTTTAGTCTGACTTTTGGTGCGAAAGTGAAATAGAAAAAGCGAAATAATAAATGACTTTTCTTTTCTGGCATTGTTTTTAGCTTGTCTTAAAAAGTTTTTAGTTGGAAAAAAAGTTACAACAATTCAGTGAACATTTTAGTGTATTTTGAAAGGGTTTTGTTGAGTATTTAAAATATGAATATTTGACATTTGAAAAAGTGCTCAAAACTTTCTAATTTGTGCGTCAGTTATAATCTTGTACTTTTTGTAGATTGAATTGAATGCAATTCATTTTTTATGCAACTCTCAAAGTCTCTCATCTCTTTTGAATTTAAAAATCTATGTCGAAAAAAAGCTTAAGTTTCGAGATAATTAAGTTTTGTAGGAGAAAGACAGAGGCCTTACTTATTATGAAGAGAATGTTGACATAAAATTGTTGAAATAAACTTATTTGTGACTTATTTTATATTCAGCGCTTATAAATAAGGAATAAGAAGTCTTGAATAATATCTCATATGAAATGAGTTGAGAGACTCTTTCCTTTAACTCTGCTTTTATTTATTGTAAAAGTTATAAAGGCTTTTATTGCTTTAGCACAAAAGAATACTTTTATTTATTTGTATTGTATTTTGTTTTCTAATATCAATTTTTGCATAACTTTTGCATAGAGTAAAGAGTTTATTGTTTTATTATGGATTTTTGTGGCATCACTTTTTGATGGATATTATTTCAAAGCATAAACTCTATTGATATTAAGTCAATACTCAAATTTTACTACAAAATGAATCAATAAAACGTTTTGATACTATTGTGAAAATAATGTCACGTTAGCGCTGATGGAAAGACTTTTTTTTATTTTTATCCGATGTTTACTTTTTTCAACTAAAATGTTTTTATTACTGACTTTATAGATCTTAAAACTGAAACTATTAAGTATTGATTGACTCATTGACTCTAAAAATGCAAAATAATAATAAAGTAGAACATTATCAATATTATAGTGTTATTAATGAGAGGTGAGATAGAGATAGTGCTCATTATTCGATTTTGAATGATATACAATCCTAAAGAATCCTACAATCATTATATGCTTTGTGTTTGGCTTTCGTGATCCACTATTTTCAGATAAAGTTAATAGTTATGTAGAAAAGCCCGTAAAAAGCAATGAACGTCAGCACAAATGGACTCAACACCAAATTTATATAATGCCGATTCTGTTTTCCTTTTTTTATGTTGAAGCTCACACTTTAATGTAGTTTCTATTCATACAAATTGATCGCTATGGGCACAAAGTTTTCAAGTCTTGGTTATAAGCATTTATTCAAACCTAATCCAATCTAAAGTCCTTTGAGTTTGTTATTATTAAGTAAATAGAGTATACGTGAATTCATTAATATTCTGGTTTAAGTGATAATAGCGGAAATTAAAGACAACCACGCATTGAAAACCAAATCAAATCAAATAAATGATATGAATTCAGAGTTGATGATTGAACTGTGCCCTCAAAGTTAGTACATTTCGATTTTATTTTCTATTCAAAATGATAATTTGTGCTCTAATTTCGCGAAATAGGAAATTAACTAATTATAAATGAAGTAGAAAACAAAAAACTCTAAATAAATATAACTAACGAGTAAGTTATTTATTTTTATTGCTAATCAACAATTCTGCACTTTTTCACATTCATAACCATTGAAATGGTAACTATTTTTAGTTGAGAGCAATTCTAAAACTAAATTAAAATAAAAACGTAATCACCTTTGAATATATAATTATTGCTCTCTTTTTACCAAAACTTCATTCTCTGACATTTTGATTACAATGCACAAAAATATAATAGAATTTAATCCTATCTTGTGAAAGATCAGCTATAAGTTAGTGTAAAACTCACGGGAAAACATCTTTATTCAATCCAAATGTTTTGGCTCTTACCTAATATTCTTGAAAAGCTTAAATTTAATGTTTCATTGAATAAATTTTTTTCTCTCAAATAAATTGTCATGTATTGAGAATTTCAAGACATAATAAATTCTAAATGAATTATAGAATTTTCTTAATCTGAAAATAAAAATATTTGAGTACGTTTAGTACTCAATAAAAGTTTTATAATCGTATGATTAATTAATGCTATCAAATAAGTGAGACTAAAATAAATATAATTGTATTCATAGAATATGTAAAGCGAGCACACAATTTGACTAATGAGACTTTTTCTGCCTAACAAATAACTAGTTTCCAGGCGTTATATAATCTATATATAAAAAATGATCTAAATTTTTATATCTAGCTTCAAAATTTTCCGCCTCAGAAAAAATTACAAATTCAATCGTTAAAAGATATCGACGAAAAAATTTTCTTCAAATTTTAAGTCAATAATGATTTCACTTATAAATTGAGCAAAAATATTAAACTTAAAAAGAGAAGAAAATATCGATTAATTCCTTTGCATAGAAATTTTTGTTTCTGGAGTATTATAACCAATTTATTGTTGGAAACTCTTGAAAATTTGAAGTATCAAACTTTTCATACTGTATATTGACTCTGACAGATGTTTTATAATTCGTTTATTCGTGATTACACTTTAATTCCTTCTCTCAAAATTTTTCATTCAATTTAAAAGCTTGCAATTCTAATTAATTTTAGAGATAGAACTCAACGATAGAGAAATAATGAAAGGAAAATTTCCTCACACATTAAATCTTATTAAGTTTTCTGATTGGCATTTCGATATTTTATTTATCTATCGATTGGACTATTTTCTAGTATTGAGTCTCACACTATTTTTTCATATGAGAAAATAAATGTTGCGTATAATCAGTGAATTACATAGAAATATAATAGAGATAGATTGATATGTATGAAAGCGTTTCAAAATTAGATGAATGCTAGAGAAGACCAATTATTGCATTTGTTTCTCACATTTACATAAGATTTGCATTTGCTTTCATTATTTGATAGTAAGAATCAAAACCTAATGTTAGCTCATTCTGAACAGTATAGCAACTCAAAAATCAATAATAATAAAAAAAGAACTACAGAAGTATACATTAGTGAAGACAATATTTGTTGGGAAAAAATTGCAATAAATTCAGCAATAACTGCATCATTCACTTTATTAGAAAAGATATTTCATATTTTTACGAATAACAGTTGGGCTCATAATTGAATTTATTACAAGTTTTGCCATTAAATATGTTATTCACTAAATTAGTTTCTATTATTCTTGATAACTGTAGAGGTTTGACATCATTACATCTGAATTGTGTGCATTGTATTTTATATTCTCGTTTTTATCTATTTCGTAGTACTTTTTCGATGTATAGCTTGTAATTATAATTAAATCTAATGGCTTTCATCCATAAACCGAAATGAGACAATTTTTTAAATCCCCGTTCAAAACAAGTGTTAACGAATAAATTGGATTCTTGGAAAAAAAATTCCAAAAAAAATTGAAGAATATAACGTTACGATCAAATAAATATAATTAATAAAACTCAAAATTATAGAGTATTTAGGAATTGATTTATTTGATTAGTAATGCGAATCTATTAATAATTATTTTAATTCGAAATCGAAGGTCTAACTCATAAAAGAGAAAAATGCTCTCAACTTGATTTGACCTCTACTTAATAAATGTTAAATGTTTCTCATGAATAAATATTTTCCAATATCATATAATGATAAATGATGTTTAATAATAATTTCTATTGATTTGAAGTATTCGTTGGTGTAGTTGTTAGTATAGATTTTTAATCATCTGAATATAAGAAATCCTATCATTATCTCAATTATTTGCAAATTCTATTCTAAACCCACCCCTTTATAGGATTATTATTTTGCATTTACAAGTCATTCAATGCTATAGAAATAACTCTGAAAAAAATCAATTTAGATATAGAATATTAAAACTCTGTGCAATAATTTAATAAGTAATAACTCATAGAATTTCAAATCACTTCATTTGCAAATTATTCTTACTTTTTCTTAACTATTACATCAAAAGATTACTGAAACTAAAACTTAATTCTCCAATAAAAAAAATAATTGAAAGTTAGAAATCCTTTCTTTTGTTATCAGTCTGTAAACTAAAACATATTTATCTATAAATTTTTTCATTTTGCCTTAAAGTAAAGTTTTGATCTATTAATATATGATATATTATAAGTTTTATAGACCTAAAGTAATATAAAGTTTCATTATTCTCATAATAAATAATGTAAAGCTAAAGCTATGAGAACAAGAATATCACATTTGGTTGAGATGAGAATATCAGGCGATGAAAATAAGTGATCCGAAGAATGGCTTTGAGGTAAACTTTAGAGATAATTCAATAAAACCTTTCTTAACTATAAGACTAAAATCGAAGTTTACACCAGAAAAGGTGTTTCTATTGAACCTTAACCCGAAATATTCTATTGTAATTTGTCTATCAAATTGATGACAATCTGCGTTTGATATCTATTTCCATAATTTATAACTCACGATTAAAGCTCTACCGTATCTTTTCTTATCGAGAAATACCTGAAATAATTTGTTACATAACGTGCTCTACTCTAACATTCCATAAGAGAACTTTGTGGTTATGAAAGATTTTTCTCATGGGATTATTCTTGTGAAAAATAATAGGAATAATTGCTTTTATTGATTGAATTAAAACCAATTCACAGCACTTTATTTTATTACTTTCATTAATTTTAATTGTTTTGAGCGAATAATTTTCTAGTGAACGGCTGATTGTGCGGACATAACTCGTAATTATTTTTTAATCACAAATTGCTCAGGGATTCCAAATATTTTAGTTGGAATCAAACATAACTTCAACAAATGATAGTTTTATCATTTATTTCAAGTTAATTAAATTTATTATTAGATCATAGAATTTGAAGCATTTCTTATGCATACCTATCAATGATAGGCTATCTCTGGCTGTTTCTGTCTATTCAAAACTAGCATTAAAGAAAAATTGTATTCTATCAACAGAATAAAAAAGATATTTTCTACCATTCTTTCAATTTTAGTTACAACTTTCAATAAATAATTTCTGTTTGAGTTGGTTTTGTAATCATTCAATGTCTTAACTAAGAATAAATTCTTCAAAAATTTATAAGACATCTACGGGCTTCGTAAAAATGATTGTCCAGGGCGTCTACGGCAAAAACTATTGAAGATACAGAAAAATCCATTTCACAATCAGATTCTACATTTAAAAAGTTAGTTTCAATAATCATATAAGAGATGGTACGGGCTTTAATTTAAACTTTTATTCTTTTCCAATACTTGTGTATTTTGAACGT
>JAQIWZ010001430.1:0-11980 GCA_034697245.1 Malaconothrus monodactylus
GGCATTATTGGCCCGCAAAACGTGACGCTTTGTGGGATCCGTTTACCGGTAACTAATTGTCTTTTATTTTTCATTTAATTTTGAGTTTTTAGTTTTAATAATGAATTGAATTTAATATAAAATAAAATAAAAATTGAATCAAATTATTATTTATTTAAGATATGTCGCGATCAATGGAAAGAATATTCCGAGAAATGGATCGTTTGTCGCCATTTAGTCTTCGAGAGTGGAACCCATTGGGTCAACGCTTGTGGCGAACGATTCCAATTGAGACGACACGAGACGGACAGCGACTCTATAAAATAGAGTTAGATTTGCCTCAATTTGAGCCCAAAGACATTAACGTTACCATTAAAGACAGAAACGTTACCGTAAATGCTAAGAAAGAGACCGAAAGCGATGGTTGCAAACAATACAGAGAATACAGCTATCAATACACTCTTCCTAATGAGGTTAATGTGGAACAGGTCAGATCACTTCTTACTAATGAAGGATTGCTTACAATTGAAGCGCCTTTGCCTCAACTTAAAGAACCTCAGGCTCAAGAGATTCCGATTCAGAGGCAGATCAAAGAAGACGATAAGAAGTAGACTTTATTATGAATTACTTTAGCTTTAGTTGGTCTTCGAATTAGATCATTATTATTAGTGATGACTTGTATTTAGTCTCTTATTGTATTCAATTTTTTTCCTTATCTATTATTTAATGATTGAGTAATTGAAACTTAATTTTGTAGATATTGATTAACGATTTGTAATTAATTTGAATATATAAATTATGTTTAGTTAATTCAAGAAATTGCGTTTTTTATTTTATATTCAAAATTTGAAGAATGTTTACCTCATTTTGACAGAAGTGACTCAAAAGTAGTCAAAATTTATTTAAAGATAGATTTAATAAATTTTCGGCCATTTATACAAAATAGCTATAAATTGAATGAAATTAAATAAATAGTAAATCAATTGAATTATTTAGAACCTAAACACTAAAAGGGGGACAATTGGCTATTGAGATAAAGTTTAACTTAATTATAACTAAAGAATTATCAAATAATTGAAGCACTTATAAAAAGCATGCGATAAAAATTAGTGGTATTTCTCTTTCTCTCTCTCTCTCTCTCTTGAAAAAGTAGAAAAACTTAAGATCAGACTAGTATTCAATTAATGGAATGACTTTAAATAGATTTCGCACTTTTTTTTAAACAATTGTTACGTATTTCGTATTTTTGAATAAAAAAAACTCAAAATTTTGTCTCTTATAATTTGATGGGAAAAATATCGGTTATTGAGTTAAATTATCGATATTTACATTAAAAATAATGGCTCACTGCCAATGCATTTACAGTTTTTTTGTTTATATAAATTTTAAAATGATGTTAAATAATATTAAATTAAGTTAATATCAAAAAGAATTGCTATTTATTGTTTGTGAGAGCATTTGATAACCACTCCATGGCTTCGTCGAGACCGTCGCCTTTGATGGCAGAAGTCTTAAATATTTGGAAAGTTCTATTTTTAAGTGCGTCCAGACCTAAAGCCTGGTGTACTTCTGCTATAGTCATCGCTGTCTCCATGTCTTGTTTATTCGCTAAGACCACTAAAATTGATTTCTTCAATTCTTCTTCCTTTTAATTAAATCAAAATAAATATTAAATGAATGACAACACAAAACAATTGCTAACATTCGAGAAAAACAAATATCAAAAATTATTTTCTATTAGATTTCTTTTTTAAAAAATCTAATATTCATTTAGTTTTTGACTAAATCACTCAATGATTATTTTTACGATAAGATTGAAAAATAGTCAAAAAAAACTTTGATTTCATATGAGATCTGAAATGCCGATTAACCGGCGTTTTGACATAATTTTGTTCTGCGTTCAAAACATTGAATAAAAAATAGATTTATAAATGAAATAAATGATTACTTCAAGCATTGAAACGAGTTCTTGTTTAGAAATACCGATCCGTTCGCGATCACTGCTATCGACCACATAAATGATGGCATCAGTATTAGAGAAATAACATCTCCAATAGGGCCGTATTGAGGTCTGTCCGCCTAAATCCCAAACTTGAAACTTTAGATTCTTATAAGTGACTTGTTCTACATTAAAACCAATCGCTAAACAATCAAACAATTAACCAATTATTAAATTATTATTTAATATTATTCAAAATAATGATAACAGACTGGGAATAGTAGTGACCACTTCTCCGACTTGTAGTCTGTATAAAATAGTAGTCTTTCCCGCGCCGTCCAAACCAAGAATTAAAATTCTCATTTCACGCGAACCCAAAAGTGATCGAAAATACGATAAAATTCCGCCTTTTATTACAAATTAATTATTTATTAATTACTTTTTTTTATTAAATTCAATGAAAAACACTATAAGTATTGAAACATATTTTAAACTTAATTATTAGTTATATTTCTATTTAATTCATAAAAATTTATTTTAAATTTTGAAATTAATTTAAATAAAAATAAAATAATAAACAATTAATTAAATCAAAAATAAATTCAAATAAAATCAAACTTTTTACGAGAAAAATGTATAAAAATTGATATCATATCAAAACTAAATTTCAAATCAATTGAAATCTAATTTTCGAACAAAATATCAATAAATTATTTATTAATTTAATAGAAATTTTTTTAATTAATTATTAATAAAACACGAAATCATAAATGATTACAAAATTAATTATGAGTTGAAATAAAAAATAGACAAAAATAGATTTGAATAACAGCTCAAAATTGAATTTTAATGACAAAACAAAGACAAGACTTACCCATAATTTATTTTAATTTGTTTTGTAATTAATTTAAATTTTTAATAAATTTTATATTAATTGAAATAAAGATAAAATATTTTTTAAAATTCATAAATAATGTTCTAATTATTTAACGATTGAGTTATTGGTTTTGAAGTCGACGTGGAATTGAAGTCATAAAAACTATTCAATTCTTGAAGACATGCAATGCTTTCATACATATAATACGTTTCTTTGATTTTATCTTTTGATTAATAGCTATTATAATATATGTTCATATTTGATAATTAGATCAATTCTTCTTCAAATTAATTATTTTTAACAGCTGTCGGTCCGACTCAACCCCTTTTCGAGTTTTTTGCCCTTTAATACATTTTTGAGATTCAATTTTGAACTTTTCACTTCAAAAATGAGAACTAAATTTGATATCTATAGCACATAAAGTCTAAAAGTATTTCCAATAAAACTTTTAAGTCATCAACTATTCTACGAAAGAAACCGATTCTCTTGAGAATAATGATTGGGCAATACTTTGTGAACCAATTTTATAGCAAATCGATAGCTTTGACAATCTTTATATAAGACGTGACAATGACTTAACACATTTATCTAATATCGAAGTTCTAAAGGCTTAGATATCTTAAGATTTTGTGGTAAAAACCATCAAATTAATTAGATATATAATAGTGTTTGCCTCGTCTTCACATTCTTTTCTTTTTTATAAGTTTGAGATCAATTTATTTAATTTTAAAAAATGTTATAATAAACTTTTTTTTATAACTTTTTAATTAATTGAAGTACTAATACTTTACTCTATTATAATATCAATAATATTAATGAAGTTTTAGAGTTTGCTAAAAGGTAAGATTCTGGATTACAAACTGTAAAGAGTGAAAACAATAGATTATATTAATTGATATATTTATTTTCTTATACATTCTAACAGAAGGTTGACTCATAGTCACAGAAACTGATTGTACGTGTGACTAGAGTCACCTTCTTTTTATCTTTAATCTCTTAAATAAACAAATCTTAATCTTAATTACTATTAAGAAGGATTTTATCTTATTTTAGATTCATGTCGAATATGCGATAGAGAGCAAAGAAATTCGAAAAACTTTTGTATTCAAACAACATGTTCAAATAAACTATGCTCAATATTATGTGGTTTGAATACCAAATTTAAATTGAGAAAATTGATTCTCTATCACTTTTAATGAAATAATACTTAAGCTAAAAACTTATGAGTTTCTGAGCATAAAATCTTTCCGATTCTTATTGTCCTTTCTTTGAGATAAAGTTTTGAACTAAATTATTGACGAAACTATGGTTTTAAGTTATAATTTATAAACTAATTTTATTTATAATCTGTCTTTCATTGATTTTGATTCAAATTTAGTTTTTTACTCGAATACTCAATAATAATGAATTGAATGGTGAATGGAATAAATCCACAAATATTAGCTAAATATCAAACATAATAGAGAGCTTAGAAATGACTCGGCATTTAACAAGTAATATCTTTTGAGACTTTTGACACATTCAGAACTACAGTAACTGTATGGTGATTGCAGAGTGAATACAAACCATTCGTATTATTTATTGAAGTGCAACGATGAACAGTCTCTAACTTTGAACAATTAGAATCATTCATATCTGTCTTAACACTAATTGCTTTTATTTGACTGCATAGTATTCATTGTACTTCAATTCTATAGTGATTCTAATTCAATAAACACGAGAATCCATCAGAGCTTAATAATTGTCACGAAATAAATCGAATCATTTCAACTCAGATAACATATAATAATCCATTTATTTCTAAACATAACACTTTCATTAAATTAATACAATTTGTTCCTAATTAGATGTTTAACAATATAATTAATGAACGATTATTTAAAGTTATCAAAATTATTAAACGTCATTATTAATAATGAAGTTTCAATTTTAAAATATTTTTATTTATTAAAAGTATTTCAAATTGAAGATGTTTTCTGCGTCTAATAACTCATCCATTTTAAATTCTTCTAAAGCCATATCTCTATCATCACCAATGGTTCTAATGTCGCCAAACTTTGATATCTCTTTTCAAAGACTTTTGTCCTATCCATTGATTTTCTGCATATCAATACATTATTCTGTAAGAAATTTGATAAAGAAATAAGAGAATATCTATGAATATCTGAATAAATAATGAAAAGCATTACTTTTTTGAAAGTTTTTAAAATAGGAAAAAGTGAACGAACAGCGTATTGGTTGTGGTGCGTGAGTCTCAATATTTTATACCATAATTGTCTTTTATAAGCTTGAAATGCGAGACATAACAGCTCTTATAAATCTATTCTAAGCTGACAAAATGTGCGTGTCTTATGTCAAACTTAGATCTTATGCCTTAGTTTAGTGTCGCGAGTTATGTACTTCTTTACTTTTGGATATAAAGATTAGATCAATGATTCTTATGATAAAGTGACATATAGGCAGAATAGGTCTCTATTAATTTAGCGCGCAATTAATTATTGATATACTTTGCGAATAGACAAATAAAGTCAAGGTATCCAATAATTTATAAGCATATATTAAGAATTAAAACTCATTTGAATCTATAGATTTATATAAAATAAAATTAAAATAGATTTTTTTATCGAATAAAATAACATCTGATATCATTATACAACGTATGTATTATTATTGTATTGAATGGAAACTCATAAAAACACAAATTGTTTTCAAGTGTTTTAAATGATAAATATTTAATTATATTATGTCTCGCAAACTAGAGCTCACAAAAGATTATTATGAAAATTGAAAGATACAGCCATATACTCATTATTCATTATTTATAGGTTATACCAAATTAATGAATATACATTTCTATGTGAAGAACAGTTGAGCAAACACTAAATCATTTTTTAAGACAATTATTTTTTAATTTATAAACTTTATTTATTTAATAACTATATCATCGTTTTTTTGTATTTAAGAACTTAATTTTAATAAATTTTATCTTTTAAGAAATATAGTCTTTGCTCTTTTTATTCTTTTGTTTAAATATAATATAAACAATTTGGTAACAACTTTCTGAATAAATTTATGATTATATTATATTTAAGTTGTAATATTTGAGTAGATATGATATAAGAGTTGAATTAACAAAGTTA
The DNA here is from genome assembly GCA_034697245.1 of Malaconothrus monodactylus. Taxonomy (NCBI): domain Eukaryota; kingdom Metazoa; phylum Arthropoda; class Arachnida; order Sarcoptiformes; family Malaconothridae; genus Malaconothrus; species Malaconothrus monodactylus. Next base: position 5,936 of record JAQIWZ010001430.1, read on the forward strand.
AGCGGCTCATAGTAATGGGTCTCTTAAAGTTCGTAGAATAAAGCAAACAAATTCTTTTGAAAAGTCGCGCAGGGATCATAAAAATGATATAATTCCGAAGCGACCGAACATTATTTGATAAAAGAAATTATTTCTATGAAAAGAGTCTTTTAATTTGAAATTTGAGTTAAGCCTTTACTTCACGCTTCGAAGTAATCCGTTTCATATTTCATTCAAGAAGTTATCTTTTGCATAATTGCAAATATTTATAGCTGTTTAAAAAAACTGATATTAAACTTGAAATCAATTTTTTCAGAATAATAAAAAAAATAATAATTGAAAAATATTTGACAAGGAGAGCTCACGCACACTATTTATATATAATTAGAGTACTTTTCTTTAATAAAATATATTAGGACTGAATTTAGTACCTCAGAGAAAAAGTAAACACAACCCTATATACAATTGATATCATTCGTCAGTTCATTACTCTATTTTCATTTCAATAGAGATTTGTTCGTTCAATAGCTTCGCTTGAAATATCAATGAATGAAAAAAAGAAACTCAAATAATTTGAACACTAAAAAACTTAAGAGCATTGATCAAAATGAAAATAAAAATAATTCAAACCTTAGATACGTATTCATTTAGCGCAATGGAATTTTTTGTGTCTTACATCCATTTTGATCGCCAATAATGTGAATCAGATCAACGATTAGTTTTGGGCCATTTTTCATTCTTGCACTTCTATAATGTATTACATTTCAAAATATTATTGAAATAATATTTGAGAACCAAAAATACAAAACAGTCCGTAAATATTTCGAATCAGAAGTTTCAACAAATTCATTGAAAAAATCCTAAATTATCAGATCTTATTATCGATTAAATAAATAAATCCTTTTCTGATAAAACTACCAATTTTTGAGTTTTCCAAATACTTAAATAAAATAAAGTGTAAATCATTAATAGTCATACATCAGTTTCTATATGTAAATGTTGCGAATGTTCGGGCATTTCCTCGTCAAAAATGTTTCGATCTGATTGTTGTGGTGAGAGTTGTGGCACTTTATCATCAGTTTCATTCACGGAAGATCTCACTTGTGATCCTATTGGAGATGGCGGTCGAGCGATCATCAGATGCGGACTTGCACTTCTTCTCGAACACAGCGATTGCTGAGAATCAGGACTTAAGCCCGTCGATGAAGGACTCAATCGATATGGACTTTGGATCAGATATGGCGATGGATTTATAGTAATGGAACTGTTATTTTCTTTTCTATCATCACTTTCATCAGGTATTGGGAGAGCGACCGCTTGATTATAATGGCTGTAATGCCGCGATTGGACGAGTCCGTCATATTCTTCTGGAACTGTTGGCAATTGTTGGCTTATAAATGGCATTAATGTTTGAGTGACATCATCGATGACTTCTTCTTCTGGTTCTGGTTCGACTTCTTCATCGAATTCATCACTTCTTGATATGTTGGAATCACTATAAGAAGTTTTTCTTAATTTACTAGAGCTAACAGTCCCCGGAAGGTATGGACAACTGGTCACATGATTAAAATTGGTCGATTGAAGATCTTCTTGATCTGTCTCTCGATGATAGAAGTAATTGAAATTGGAAACAATGACCGGTACCGGAAGAGCAATAGTGAGGACACCGGCGATCGCACACAGAGAACCTACTATTTTGCCCCAAACACCGACTGGTCTCATATCGCCGTAGCCGACAGTAGTCATAGTGACCACTGCCCACCAAAAGGCATCTGGTATTGACTTGAAGTAAGATCTGTCGGAATCTGCTTCTGCGTAATAAACAGCAGATGAGAAAAGAATAACACCAATGAATAGGAAGAATATCAATAAACCCAATTCACGCATCGATGCCTTTAGAGTTCGACCTAATATTTGCAACCCTTTTGAATGACGCGATAGTTTGAAAATACGAAAAACACGTACAAGTCTTATGACACGAAGAATGGCTAAAGACATGGCTTGATTGCCGCGTTCAGCCACAAACTTATGCGATTCTTCTTCTTTTTCGGCCATTATTGTGGCCAATGTTATAAAATATGGTACAATTGCAACAAAGTCTATGGTATTCATCACATCTTTGAGGAATTCTAACTTTGACGGACACGACAAGAACCTGACAGACAGTTCGAGCGAAAACCAAATAATACATAAAGTTTCAACAATAAAAAATGGTTCAGTCATTGATGGCGTCTCGTCTTCGATGATTCGCGTTATATTGTTTGTAGTGTTAAATATTTTATAGTGTTTAAACTCTGGCAAAGTTTCCAAACAAAATATCACTATTGATAAAAGTATTATCACTACAGATATTATGGCCACCACTCGAGCCGCTTGTGAGCTCTCAGGATATTCGAATAGAAGCCATAACCTTTTCTGTGTACTATTTTTTGGCAATGGTTTATCTTCTTCTTTGATGAAGCCTTCGTCTTCACGGAATTTATTGAAGGCCTGTTCACCCAATTCATAAAATTTAATCTCTTCGACAAATACATCTAATGGCACATTAACTGGACGACGAAGACGCCCACCTGATTGATAATAGTATAATATGGCGTCGAAACAGATTCTGCTTCTGTCGAAAAAATATTCGTTGCGGTGCGGATCAAAATATCTATTTTGGATTAATTTGAATTAAAAGAAATTGAAAAATGATTTTTTTCAAACCTTTTTTGTATTTAAAGAGAAAAGAGTTTTAACTATCGATAAACTCAATTCTTCAGTAAAAATCTAAATATTTCTTTTCAAAGATGGAAATATAAAAATCTTATAATTTCTTTTATGTGTTTCATTATTCTATTTTAAATCGTTTTAAAGTTTTTGAAGCTTTTTGGGAATTGAAAATTTTCAATATTTATAAGTGATTATTTAGTTTGCAAACAATAATAAATTAATACTTAAACTTCAATTCTGACGTATTTATGAACATATGTTCGTGTCTAAAGATGACAAAAAACATTATCATTCAGTTTATTTATTATTTCAAACTCAAGAGAATGAATTTATGTAAAAATTTTCAATTTTTAGTAAAGTTTAATTCCCAGAAGTGGGAATCGCAAAGTTATGTCTGTGTCTGTGTGTGTGCACAGAGAGCGCATATTTATGAATAAGAGATATTTATAGAGAATCAATTTTAAGAGTCCTTATTCTAAGCTTATATCAGTTGCAAAATGCTTAACACTTAAATAAATTTCTAATACTAGCATAAAATAAACTGATGTTAAATGAATAAGGTATGGCTCACAAAAATTTGGAAAAGAAAAATTTCCTCAAAAAAAATTTATAATTCAAACTCATCGAAATCAGAAAAGATCAATAGAGGATTCAATAGTTTCCGAATAAAACAAATAATACTAAATGATAGAAAATTGTGATAAAATTGTCAAATCTTCATTGAGGTCAAAGAGATTTTCTGGCTGCTCATTAACATAGCGATTGATTTTTGTTTAATAATGAATAAGTGAACGACTCAGACATACAAAATAAGAATAAGTTTATTACTTTATATAATGTTAGAATGCTTTAGATATTAGAATTAAGAACCAATTATTATTATTCTAATTGTTTCATTAGTAATGTATAAGTAATAATTTGGTTAATTCAAGGTTAGGATTTATTTTTATTAAAAAAGCAATATTGGAAGAAAATCTAGAGTTTCTGATATTTAATCATACGTTGGCAACATTTCTTTCGAAGAATGAGTTTTTCATTAAATTTCGAACATGAGTGAACATCAACAATTTAATGCTTCAAATGAGTTTTAAAATTATTTTAATATGATTTGAAAACTAAATTTAAAAAATCATTTGCCGGAATTCACATTTTAATTAAATTTTCTAAATTTTAACAAAAATCAATAAAATTGTTGGTCACCAAAAGGATTGCTTAATAAGACTTTTGATACCAAATTATATTTCTGTTAATCAAAAATTTTAATATTTTCAATATTGCAAAATAATAATTTATTTTTGATCCCAAATTTTTACATTAGTGTAAAAAGAATTTCAATCTAATCTATTAATACTTTTTTGTTGATTTGAGCTCTAATTTTCTAAATAAGTAGATGTTTATTGATAAATAATAATGAAGGGAATACTTTCATTAAAATTTTCTCAAAGTAATTAAAAAATAATTTTGTTATCAATCAGAAATTTTTCAAGTCTGAGTCTTAAGTTTTTCTATTGGATTGAAAATTGTTCGCAACTAAATTCGATAATTTTTCTAAAGCTCAATATATTAATCATTCAAATAAATTCTGTGCCAAATAATCATTTTATTTATACTTTGAACGAAACAAAGATTCAATTCATGTCTTAAAGGCTTATAATGGAAAATATTTATGTTATATGTCAATTATCACTTGGCTTTATATACAGCATATTCTTAACTGAATCAGTTTTTCGTCAGTTATTTATTAAAATTTGAATAAATTTAAAAATAAACTGATAAATATTAACATTTATGAAAGAAAGCCTTTACATATGAGAGTTTTAATTAAAGGAATAAGTTTTAGATATTTGTATGAAATAGAAAGTAAATAAATTATATTTTCTTAAATAGAAAATTGATATTAGACTAAAATAATATAAAGATATAGAAATCCATAGAGAGATAGAGTCCATTAGAGAGAAAAACAAAATTGAGATAAGTTTCAATACCTTATTCTTCTGGCAGGATCTCCAAGAAGAGTGTCAGGAAATAATGACAACGTTCTCAACTGAGTCTCAAACTTAAGACCACTCACATTGATTATAATGCGTTCACATAAGTCATGTTCGTGTCTAATCGGTTCGAATCTAAGTCCAGGTGCGCCACCACTTATCACCACTGAAGCTCTTGTGGCCAAATCATGGCCAATATCTCGTATTTCATTGTCAGCACCCAATCGCGGCAAAGACCTGATAATAAGTATTATAATAATGAGCATCAATAATAAGATGAACAGCAGAAACATAATAATTGTGTCCAATAATTAGTCCATTTTGAATGAATGATCAACTTTTTCATAACTGAATATTTTTAAATGGGTTTTAAATATACAGTTTCGCGACGAATAACTGCATGTTTTTTTCAAAATATGAAATGAAAATATAAAGTGTAGAAAGAGATCGACAAACTTTGGCACACAATGGCAAACATAGAAATGTACACCATCTAAGTTAAGAAGTGATGGCGCAAAAAGTTATATTTAGTTCTTTTTAGAAAATATGAAGAGCGAGAGAAAGAGCACAGAAAAACTATTCGCTCCGAGAAGTTTTAGCAGTACTGAAAGCAGTGCACTCTATTCGGATTGTGATGCCAGTGATGTAATGCTAGACTAACGCAGTGAAGCTCTTAATATGTGGGCTTACTTTAACTCATCATCTCTTAAAAACATAGCAATGATCTCCTATTTCTTAGAGACAGTTAACATAACTATCAAAACCATTCAGCCGTCACTTCTATCATCGCTCTCCTTATTCTCTTCATTTTTGATGGTCATCAACATGAATATGATTGTAATTCAATAAAACTCAACTCATGGTATAGACTATAGACTACAAGAGAGAATTAAAATCACAAATCACTAAATTTATTGGTGCTCAAGAATGCGCTACTTCTTTACCGTTAAAAGGATGTGATGCTCAGAATTATTCATTTGACTGTTGTATCATTACTGGAGAAGAATAACAATGAATATAGTCTTTCGACACTCGAAAATAGGTTGAAAATTACACGAAGTGGGAGATAAACTTTGAATTTTGATTGATTGACAACTCGTATGTAGGATGAAGAGAAAGCAAATAGAGGTCAGAGACAGTAAAAGGCCAAAGAGATAAACATCATATAGTCAGCAAAGACAGTGATGAAGTAGAGAATATGCACGAGAGAGTATGAATCAAAATAGGATTTTATTTAATTTCATATAAATGCACACAAAAAGTTAGACATATTATTCCATTTGAATGCTTTCTCGAATACAATTAAGTAAAAAATACTTTTTTCTCGTGCAATTAAACTTTGACTTTTTCAGATATCTAAAAAAAC
>JAQIWZ010001431.1:0-11975 GCA_034697245.1 Malaconothrus monodactylus
AAAAAAATCTAAACTCATATCAAATAAAAGCCAAATAATTCTGATTAAAAACTTTGAGACTAAAAAAGTTATCAAAACTTTTTTCCAACAAAATCCGAAATATTTCTGACAAAAAAGTCATAAAAAAGCCATAAAAAAGTGTAAAAAATATGAATAAAAATAATGAATACTTTTCTTAACAAAAAAAAAGTTATCAAAACTTTTTTCAACAAAACCGAAATATTTCTGATTAAAAAAAAGTTACAAAAAGATTAAAATAGTATTAAAAAGAAATACTTTTCTTCACAATAGGGATAATCACAAATCTTAGGAAAGAGATGAAGATTTTCGTGAAGACTGAGTTTACTCTTAGTTCCGAAACTAAGTTCACAAAAATCGCACTTATATTCCATAGGCTTTCGGTCTTTAAACCTCTCATCACTTGATTCGACTACTTCTTCGACGTATTCGTTACCGAAAACTTCATTTCCATCTAAACTATTGGCCAATAATTGATTATCAAAATTAAACTTTTTTTTACTATAAGTTTTCAACAGTTTTCCGCAATTTATTTCTTCAAAACTTTTCAAATCGTTTTCAATTCCATTATTTTTAGCGCTGTTTTGATTCAGATTTGAAACAATTAATTTATTTCTATTTTTGCCATAATTTTTATGATAAGCAGTACTTGAGATACAGTTTTGATGAAATTGTTTGTAATGACTGTCACTTTCGGCTATTGTGTTGAATATATGAACACAATCTACGCATTGATATAATTTAATAACTTTTGCTATTAATAAACCATTTTTTCTATAGATGTTATCATTTTTTGTTATGTAATTATTTTCGTATTTATATTGAATTTCCATAATTTCAATACTTTTTCTTTTAATAACGATCGAAATGAGTTTTTATGACTTTTATTGTAATAAAAAATTTTTTTAATTACTTTTATTAAAGTATTTATTAATTTGATTGAAGTATTTTTCTTGTGTTTTGGTCTTATATTAATCGACCATTTCGTTGAAATGAATATAACATAACACACGTCACGATATGAGCGGATAAATGATCGAAACACTAATGCACTCAAGTATTTGTTGAGTTTTTATTTCAGTTGATATTTATTTGAGCGCCAAATGCGTTGGTCTTATATTTTGCTTTTGGTTTTAATATTGACGTTATTTTTCTCAATAATTTTCAACCAAAACATTGAGTACTCAATAGTTGAAAAACAATATAAAACAATAACAAACACCGAAAATTTAGTACCTTTTAGTCTACAAAACTCATAGTAAACGACGTATAAAAAAGATAGAAATCTGTTGATTTATTTAAGTTGTTATTAATTTTTGACTTCGTGTTAATTTAGTTGAAAAAATTTTTAATTCATTAAAAAGAATTAAAAATTAATTAAATCGTAAAAATGGATGAATTGAAGTTTAATTTCGAAGAAATACATTTAAAAGCATTAATAAAATTATTGAATTATATTAATCAAGAATTTCATTCAATTAAATCGTTGACTAAATTGTCGTCAAAAAAATTAACTAAAACTAAATCAACGCCAAAATTAACGACAAATCAATTGACGATCGCATCGATTGAAGCAATTAATAAACAATTAGTCATCGATTCGATTATTAATTGTTGTAATTATTTTGACCATTACTTCAAATATAACTTTAAATTCGGTATAAAATTAATTGTTATTTAATCGAAACTATGGCTAAAAATGACTTAAAATTAAAAAAATTATTGATTTTTTTGAATCAGTAGTTTATTTATTAAAAGACTTGAATTTTTTTAGCTATAATTAATATTTTTGTTTTAATAATTATTTTATAATTAATTTTTCATTTTATTTATTTATTTTAATTTTTTTCAGTGAATCCCAAAACCGAAGACAAGTCATCGAAAGTCTATAAATGGCTTTCAAATTATTATAAAAAACAATTTTTAGACACAATCGACTTTAAAATAATAGCACAAGAATTACCAGAAGTTAGTCAAGAATTTCAAGAATCAGTCGAAAGTTTAGAAACAATAGAATTGAAATCAAAAATAGTCTATAATTTAAATTTAATCCTATTGTTAATAATGATTATCTTCTATAAAGTCCGAAATTTGTTCCCAAAAATGTTGGATTATTTAGAGTTCGCGTGGATTTATTTGATTACATTCGAGATAGAAATCGAACCGATGATCAAAATCGAGAATTTAGTCGATTTATTACAGAATGAATTTGTTTCTCAACGAAATGCCAATAGAATTAAGTCCGAAATCTTGAGCAACGAATTAGCACAATTGAATCAAATGTATGAAAACTTAGAGAAAACACTCGAAGAAGAGACTAAAGAATTAATTTATTTACAAAACGCTAATATTATCGGAAGTAATAGTAATTTACAATTGGCTAAAAAAATAATGCCTAAAGTTCAGGGTTTAGATAAAGAAACTAAAAGTTATTTGTGTCCTGAATGCGGAAAATCGTTTAAAAATAGTTATAAACTTAATCGTCACCGTTATGTACACAAAGACCCGTCAGAGAAGCCATATATGTGTGATTGGCCCGGATGTGGATATCGGTCTATCGCCAATAATGGTATTTATCAAGTTTTTTAATTGTCAATAATATATTTAATTTCTATTTTAGTTCAATTTTGTTATGTTGTGAAGAGTTTAGTCCTAATAGCGATTATTCGCTTATTTATTAATTTAATTAATAAATTAATTTTTAGTTTAAAAATGACTCAAATTATTAATTAATTTTTCTTTTATTTAAGAAGTGTTGAGAATTTTTAGTTTTGAAACTTAAGCCTTTAGTTAACTTAAAGTTTGAACTTAAGTAAAACTTTATGATCAATGATTTAGTCATTAATTTTAAATAGTTTTTTGAGCTGTTGATGAATTTAATAAATAATTTAGAATTTTTTGATAAAATAAAAATCTCTTAACTCTTGATCTTTGATAAGTCAATCACTAATTTTCAAAAATTATGACAGATTTAAACAGACATAAAATGATACACACGGGAGAAAAGCCTTATAAATGCGATTATGAAGGATGTGATCGAAGGTATTCGAGACCCGATAAGTTAAGACATCACAAGAATATAACTCATAATAAGGAGACACTTAAGAAGCCGTTCGCTTGCGATTGGCCCGGATGTGGATATCGAACGATCGCCAACGCGGACCTCAATAGACATCATATGATCCATACGGGAGAGAAACCCTATAAATGCGATTTCAAAGACTGTGACAAAGCCTTCTCAAGACCTGATAAGTTGAGGAATCATAAAGAGAAGGCTCAACACTATAACGAAGAGTTAGTCAATAGAGACGTCCGAATGATTGTCAATCAATGCCCGGGCAATGTCTGGACCACCGCTTGTTAGTCGTATCAAAGTTAAGACTTTAAAAAACTTAATTAAATTTCTGTTATTTATTCTTTAATTTAAACTAATTTATGAGATTTTTTTGATTGGATTAAAGTTTGTTTAGTTATATCTAAAGTATTGAAGTATTAAAAAAATTTTTTAATCAATTAATTTCTCAAATTATTAGGCTTTAAATTGGATTATTATTTTTCACATTTTTATTGCTTAAGTCTAAATATATTCTGTAATTAATATTGAATTAAAAAAAATTCATCAAATTTTATTTTAAAACAAAAAAAGTAATTTTCGTTGAGCTTCTGATTTATCCGAAACTCAATTATGAAATTGAGAAAAAAAATACGAATTGATTTAAATTCTAGAACAGCCTAAAGACGACTCAAAGATATCTCCAATGGATGAAAATATATTTCTTATTTATTCAGAAATTCCAGAATTGAAAATTTTTTTCGGAATAAGATTTTAATCGAATTTATATTAATGAATAAGAGATAAAAATTGAAAACTTGGAAATTTTTTCCAATTAATTAAAGAGAAAGTTTTTCAACCTTAAGGCTATTTTTCAACTTTTTCAAAAGTTTTAGTCAAACGTCACATGAAAGGCGTTTTGTTGTGACTGATGTCATCTGATATCTCATTAAAATGTTGATTATATAATACAGACAGAGCTTTCAATTTTTTTCTATAGAACTAATAAATTATTACCACTTTTAAAATTGGAACTGAAGTCAAAAAAATTTCATAAAAATATCAAATATTCTATAAATTAAATCTAGAATTATATCAAATACTAGTCTTCTTGAGAAAAAAAAGTCTAATAACTCTTCAAACTTTTAAAATTGCTTAAGGAATTAGTTTAAAGAAAAAGTTTCAAAACTTTATATTAAAGGAAAAAATATTGATTTTGAAATTTCATTTCTATTACAATATTTGAACATTTATTGAAAACAACTGAAATCATTAGATGACGTCTGAAAATGAATATAAAAAAGCAATTTTATAATCACTATATGAATAACAACTCATCCATTAATACAGGCATTAATACTGAGAAACAGAAACATTTATTTCATTAGAACTCATATGACATTTGAAAAAAAAGTTATTACAAAAATGAGAACTATGTTTATAATGAAATTGAATGAGAAATACTATTGATATACGGATTATAAACAGTAATAAAAATTAAACCCAAAATTGTTTATAAGTCTGAAAAATATTGTAACTATTTTTACCTTTAAAAAAATATTTACATTTCAAACACGAAAAATAGTCAGAAAACTGCGCTTCAAAAAAGTCGCATAACTTATGGAAATTTTTATATTTTAATTGAAGTTCTAATTAAAGTGAGAGAAGAAAAGTTTTATAACTTAATAATAGCTAAAAAAGTTTTGAGCAAAAAAATTGGTTACAAGAAAATAAAGTTAAGCTAAATATCAATTGAGTTTTCAATACAAAGAATATATCGTTGAGTAAGAAGTGCATAGAAAATAAGATTTGCTAATCCATTTGCACAAAGAGCAAGGAGAAAGAAGTATTGAAAGTCTGTCATTGAAACTCAAAACTTTTATTGAGAGCTTATTACAGAACAAGAGATGAGATAAGAGTTAAAACGAATAAAACAGTATAAAAAAGTTAATGTAATGGCAATACATATACGCGATTTGATTACGATTCGCGTACAGCACAAAAAACTTCCACGTCCTTAGGCGACGACTTTTAGTAACACTTTGTCCTTGTATTAGACCAACAGCTTTATTATCATTGCAGTCGTTATAACCCTATCATATTCTGTTCAGACGTTAGCCCACTATTAGGTAATAACACAAAAATAGACAATAAGACAAAGGCAGCCACACCTGCTCTACGTTAACGGGACGGATGATTAATTATACTTATTATACACTGACTTAATCTATTTTTTATTGCTATGATAAAAATGTAAAACACCTGCGCATTTGTTAGTTTGACCGATATTTTATGCCCAAGATGTCCAGGTGTTAGCCCTGTAGGCATTGATTTCATTTTTTAGAGAAAGCCCACACTTTCCATTTCCGGAACACTTTATCAAAAAAAAAGTTTTTCGACGATAATTAAAATCATTTACTTTAGAGATTAGACCTAAACCCGCATTAAGTATTATTAAAGTTATAATTTTATTTGCATTGAATTAAATGTTTTATTGAAATTATCATATATTTGAAGGTATCTTAAATTAATTTCAAATGAATTAAGAATTTTTATTTGAACAATAGTAACATTTAATAGAATACTGAGTTCTTGTCTACTCGTAAGTCACATGTTTTCAAATTTTATCTATAGAACAACAGCTGTTTTATAACAAGGAATAAGAAATTTAAACTTTGAAATCAAATAAGAGATTAAAAAGATTTAATCCAAAAAGCAAGAGATAGATCGGCAGCCCCTTTAAAAAAAGCATTGCTTTTGTTGAATGCTGTGTAAACTCTCTGCGACTCGTATCGCATTGCGTTAACACACATAATACACATTGTGCTGATGGCGCGCAATTGAGGCGCAATTTCAGCCCAGCTATTCATTGCAAACCGATTGCGTCACTGAAACCAAATCTGATAAGGGATCAAATGTTGGGGCGAATTGTGTTTCAAACTTATTAATTATGGAAAACATTTTCATTGTGATAACAGTTATATTTAAACTCCCCCTAAGATTTCTGCTTTATTTCAAGAGGAAGTTTAGAGTATGACTCATTCCTCATGTGATTTCTCTATTACTCTAAAAGCCATTATTATTTAGGGTTTTAAAATTAAAAACTTATTTAATAAAACTATTGATAAAACAAAGGGTAAAAACTTATTGCTTAATATCTTACTCAATAAAATATATTAATTGAAGGTCAAAATGATTGTAATTTTCTTATAAAAAGTTTTTGTTTGAATTGAATTAAAAGTTTGAAAAGTTTTGTTACTATTGTGAACCCAATGGTATAAAAATGCAATTCAAAGGAATTCTTAACGAAAATAATCTTATTTTTTGTGACTCTTTCGTCTGACGTGTCTTATGAACAGCCCTATAGCCAAAGTACACGTTTTGATGTGCGCCGTCTGCGCGCCTATAAAAGTGTCAGCACTGTATGCTTTTAGTCACATTTCGCATTGGATTTCGTTGAGTGCAGTCGTGTCTCACACTAACAAAGAGTCTGAAAAAACCCTAAAAGTATTTCTGCGAAACAACTGAAACAGGAATTTATAGATTAAAGAAAATAAATAAAAAAAAGTTTTTACGATTCATATAATAAGCGAAAAAATAAAAATTGTTTTTGTGTTTTTCATATGAAATGTAATAATATTTCTGAGAGATTAATAAAGTTGTTCGTATGGTTCACTATTTATTATAAAGGGATTTGTTTTTATTGCCGGTAAATAAGAGCTAACTTTAATGTTTAGTTAGCTTTCTCTCCGTACAAAAGGATTTCGCTTAAGAACAAGTTAACTGCTATACAGGTAAAGCTAGCACTTAACCTATTCTTGACGTAATCCAAACGTATTTTCAATACAGTCGTAGTCATAGTAACGCCCCTTAAAAGAGATATTTCTATTATATATAGAAATCCCATTTTTCTCTCTTTCTATTTAAATATCGATTTTATTTTGAACTGAATGAAAAAAAACTGAAACATATTTTCTTTATTTAGAAATTAAACGCAAAGAAAAGACATTTTTTTTTGTACAAAAAATTTATTTATTTATAAATTGATTGAAATGTTATTTAATTAATAGAAATTGTTTTAAGAGTAAAGAAAATATTTTTTGCGGCTTTTATTTTCAATACTCGTATTCAATGCGCAGCCATTATTTAGAGCTCTCTTTTCTCTCACTCTTTGCTATTCAATAATGAACTCAAAGCCGCTATTAGTCTATTGAGAGCCCAAAACACGCGGTCTTTTTCCGTAAGTCATTCTCTGATTGGCTCAAAATAAAGATCACGTGTTTTTTCATTAATTATGCGCTTTATTTAAGTGTTTATTTACTTTTAATTTCATTTTCGATTTAACTCTTCATTAGTTTCTGTTCTATTTTTTTCATTCAATTCTATTTAATTGTGTTCTTGTTTTTCAATTCATTTATTATTTAGAACTTTAAATAAATTTCGCTTTTGTTTAAAAAAAAGTAATTATTTTTCAATTATTATTTTAATTGAAATATTTATTTTTAAAAAAGACCTCAATTTTTGTGACTTTAAGAAATTTTTTGTTTTAATTTTTAATTTTTTGATTAAATAGTTTTTACGTAATTTTGAATATTTTTATATAAATTCTCTTTAAATAAATTAAAATTGTATTTAAATTATGAGAAATAGTATTGATTTCCGAAACATGTTTTGCAAAAAAATTGATTTAATTTTAGTTCAAAAATATTCTCAAATTTATTACTAATTAGTTTTGAATTATATCAAAATTTTATTAAATATTTTTTCATTAAAAAAAGAAATTATTTTCAAAACGCAAACAATTTTATCTAAAATTTATTTTTCTCTTAACTCTTATTTGAATTCAAACTCGACTTAAAATAAGTCCTTAAAAACAACAAAACATTCAAAGTCTTAATAAATTAATAATTTAGTAATAATTTCTTAATTAAAAAAAATTTGAAAAACATTGAATTATTTAATATTGAAAAATATTGTTATTAATTATGAATTAATTGTTTTAAATTACAGGTAAATCACGCCCTTATTGAAAATGCACGACGAGTTGATGTCATCAATGGATATATCGCAGAAGATGTTGGAATTGACGGCTTGTGCTATACTTCCAATTACTAGCGATAATAAGTTGATTGACATTAATATTAATAATAGACTTATTAGTATTGATAATAAGATTGATAACGAAATTAATGACACAAACGATAGTAATTCTAATCAAATAATTGAGGGCTCGAGTGATGAATGTCTTAATAATGATAATAACGATGAAAATAGCGAGCAATCCATTAAAGAATTAGTCAATGAATACATTAATGAAGTTATTAATGAAGAAGAGAAGCATTTTTGCGATCATTTGACTAATGATTCAAACGATAAGAAGTTTAGTGTCAATAATAATAAGTCGTTGAATACGATTATTGTCGAAAACGGAAAGTTTATCGAAGAAGAAGTCAGAAGTGTTGACGAATTAGAAGAAGAACCAAATAATAATTTAAATGATGTTAAATTCGTCGAAAATGATTCAGTCATTGTTTTAGAGAATGGCTTAAAAGTGATTAACGGTTGTGTTGAACCGGAATTCGATCCGCCGACTGATAAACTATTGCGTTTTACAAATCAATTACAATTTTTAAAGCAAATGATGACTAAATATTTGTGTAGATATAAGACTGCGTTACCATTCCTTAAACCAGTCGATTGTGTAAAACTAAAAATTCCCGATTATTATAAAGTTATCGATAATCCGATGGATTTGACGACTATTAAGAAAAGGCTCACTTTTTTGTGGTATTCGTCGGCCAACGAATGTCTAAATGATTTTAAATTGATTTTTGAAAACTGTTTTAAGTTTAATTCTGCCGAAGACTATGTTTATAAAGCCGGCAAAAAATTAGAGGAATATTTAGATGAAAAATTAAAAGAAATGCCATCAGAAGAAATAGAACTTCCGTTGCCTTCAAAGCCAAATATTGTCGAGAGTAAGACATTATTAACTTTTAAAAAAAACAGATCCAAAATTTTAGACAAAATCTACTCTTTTGATAGACTTTTAATTATATAAATATTTTTTTCTGTAAAATATTAACTTTTTTTTCTTTTAATAAAGTTTTTGTAATTTTTTTTTTCTCTAAATTCATAAAAGACTCGAATTCTTTCTTTTATTTATGAATAGTTTTTCTAAAGTACCGGTAAATGAATTTTTCAAATTATCGGTTTTGCTCTTCTTTCAGTCGAGAAAAAAGTAGTCAAACGTAAAGCCGAGTCGACAACCGAAGAATCACACGATTTAATAATTGCCGAATCAATCGAAGGCCTTAGTCGACAAAGAAATGGCAAAAAGATGTTAACCAGAAGGGAACACGGATTACAAGTCAAGAAACCGAACAAAGACTTACCAACACCTATAGCTTCTCCACCACTGGCACCGCCTAAAAGAGTGCAATTGAATACCTCAATGAAGTATTGTCTCGATTTTGTTAAAGAGATGTTATCCAAAAAGCATAGAGAGTATGCCTGGCCTTTCTATGAACCTGTTTCTATTGAACTATATCCCGATTACCTCACGATTATTAAAAAGCCGATCGATTTGTCAACAATTAAGGTTTGATTTAATTTTAATTTCTTATACTTTTTTTTTATTTTTAGAAAAAAATTTTTTTTTCTCTTCCCTGAACTGAGACTAAATTCAATGATCAGTTGTTTTGAACTATTTTATTATTAGGTTTTGTCTAAATCTCACTGAGTTTCTGAGCTTTGAGTTAAATATAATTTTCTTATATTTATTATTTTTAGAGAAATAATATTTTCTACTCTTTGAACTGAAACTTAATTCAATGATCAGTTGCTTTGAACTATTTTATAATTAGGTTTTGTATAAATATAAATATCAATTAGTTTTCTATTCCTCTAAAACTCATTTCCTATTGATCTCTTGTTTTCATTTAAATAACTGTTTGGTTTTATCTCAATATCAATTTTTTCCTAACTTTATATTTAATGATCCGTTGCTGAACAGGAATAGCATTTCATTTCTTGTTTGCTATCAAAACAATAGAATAATTAGTTTTAATGTTTATATAAATTTATGTTTTTAGAAACATCTGTTTAGTTAAGAATATTAACTGTATGTAAATTAGCTTAACGTCAATATAGTTAACGACTTATGCAATGGAAACGACTAATGAATAGAGTTTTTTTTCTGAATTAATTTCATATGTTAATCAAGTTTTCAATTTCTTATTAATTAATTCCATAATTATTACTATAAAACTCAAATGTTATTACCTCTTAATTAATAAAAATATTGACAATTCTTTATTATTGTTTCTATAGAATAAGATCGAAACCGGTCAATACAAATACGTTAAATCATTTGTCGAAGACATGCGTCTTATGTTCACTAATTGTCTTCGATATAACAAACCCGAAGCTCCAGTTATAGAGCAGGCCCGAAAACTTAGAGTAAGTCTTGAAATAATTCATAAAACATGAAAAAATGAATTGTTTTATAACTTATTTATATTGAAAAATAATAGGAATTTTTTGAATTTCGTTACTCGAAAATGCCTGAAGAACTGCTCAATGAAAAGATGTCAACAAATAATACTAATAATAACAGTAATAATAGTTTTGCTGAGAAACAAATCAATAGTAAGACTGAAGTTACAGATAATAGTTTGAAAACTAATGAATTAGAGAATCAGCAAAGAATGGAAATACTTGAAAATCAAGTGAAAATTTTGACGAGTGCGATGTCCACTTTGGCTGGAGTTAAGACCAAACAATTCAAGAATAAGGTTGGAGTCAAAAAACAGAAATCAGTCAATCAGTCATTGAGTAAGAAGAGAAAGAGAACACCGAATAATACTTCGCTACCAAAACAACATAAAGTTAGAAAAGAGTCTCCGCCGAAGAAGAAGAAGACTAATTATGTGGTCGATGAAGACGACGATAAGTCGAATATGTCTTTAGTTCCCTCTCCGATAGCCTTCCAATACAATGATATGGAGGACTTGAAACAACTGAAGACAGATCTCGAAAATTTAGATGGTATTGAAAATTGAGATTTAATTCTATTGTTTTATTTAGTTTTAAGTTGAAAATCAAATTTTTTGATTTCATATTTTTTTAAAATTTTGTTTCTTATAATAAGTTCTATTGATTTCACGTTCGCGATGAAAACAGTTTTTTTATTGATTATGAAATTTGTTTTGAAATTCAATTTAAATTTTCTTTTCTCCTGTTTTATAGCCAAGGATTTGAAGAGTGTTTTACGAATACTTCAAACAACAGAGCCATCGATTAAATGCGATAACGACGAAAATATTGAAATCGATTTCGAGATTTTAAAACCGGAAACTTTGATCGCTTTAAGAAAGTTTGTTTCCTCGTGTATGTTAAACAATATACCAAAGAAGAATAAGTGTAAGAATTTCAAACAATAATTACTGAATTTACAACAATTCTATTACAAAATTTTTCAATTAATTAATGATTTGAATTTTTTTTCTCTATAGCGTCTGTAAACGGATCTGAATCGAGTAAAAAGCAAGAAAAGAGTCTTAATTGTGATAATAATACCC
The DNA here is from genome assembly GCA_034697245.1 of Malaconothrus monodactylus. NCBI lineage: Eukaryota > Metazoa > Arthropoda > Arachnida > Sarcoptiformes > Malaconothridae > Malaconothrus > Malaconothrus monodactylus. The sequence continues at coordinate 11,653 of JAQIWZ010001431.1, forward strand.
CTAATATCTCATCATTATTTCCGTCTTCATCACGACTAAGTGAGAGCTCCAGCGATAGCGAATCCAATTCCGAGTCTTCATCCGATAGTGATAGCAGTGATAACGATGAAGACTAAAGTATTGGTTTATCGGATTTAGTCTTAATTTAGTTGTAATTTTTTTTTGAGGGCAAAATGAATTTTTTCTTTACATTTTAGTGAAAGTCAAAACTAATTTTTTCTCACTATATATATAATAACTCATTATAAGGAAGAAAAAAAATCCTAACATTATATATAAATATTCATTGTATTCATTATTTACACATAATTTTTCTCTCATTA
>JAQIWZ010001432.1:0-11966 GCA_034697245.1 Malaconothrus monodactylus
GAGAGAGAGAGAGAGAGAGAGAGAGAGAGATAATATAATTGATTTTAAAAGTTTGTTAATTTTGTTTTCAAGATTATTTTTAGTATTAATTTTAAATTTATTTAAAAAAAACTTCAATTATTGTAACAATAAATTGTAAACAATTGAAATATTTGATAACGTCTTATACTATCTATAACTCATAGACTACAGTAATATAAAAATACATAATAAGTAACTGTATATATAACGGAAAGGATACGGTTCGATATTTTTTCGCTATAAAGAGAACTCAATTTTTGGTTCTTCAAACAATGTCTACGAATTACAATCCAATGGAAAAAAGTGATGAAAGTGCATATATTTTTACTCTAAATCAATAAAATTTGAATGAATGATATTTATTATTCAATAACTTGTGTTGATTAGACTTATTTTACAAACTTAGGCCAATATTGTGTTATATGTATTGCTTTAATTTGAACAAATTTTTAAAAAATTTCAAATCCCTAAAAATGAGTTTAGTTTAAGCGATTAAATGTGGAGCAGATAAGAGACAAACTGCAGTTGAAACAACAGCAAAAGTAGAGAATAATATGAGACACAAGCGATCGATTACCATTGCAGCGAATTTCCACTCACTTATGATTTCTTGTAATTCATCTTCTCTTCTCATTCTGTTAGTTATGAATTTTAATTCCCTAATGATAGGATTTAAATCTTTACAACAGTTTGATATTTGGGGACAATTATCAGTGGGCGAATCACTGTATCGGGCATTATATGCAACCATATCAGAGTCTTCAATGTTATTATGAATAGTATTATTGTAAAGATTGCATTGGTATGAACTCATGTTACTATAACAATGACATCCACCCGCACAACGATTTGTTGAGTGTAATTGAATGAAATCTTCTTCGGCATCGATTACATTAGACATCAAATTTCTGGATGATTGCAATTGTTCGAACTCTTTGATTTTGTTACTGATATTAGATATTTCCTGCTTCTTATGAGGGGATGAGTTCGATGTATTTTGATTGCGAGTTCGTGGAGGTTTCACTTTACCAGGTCTGTCGATTCTAAGCAACCATGGCAGCCAACTCAAGATTATTCTTCTTATCTAATATTTCATTTCATATCATATTTAGTTTGAAAAATTATCAAAAAATATTATCACATTTCATTTGTTATTCTAACTCAACAGAACGAACAGGAAATATATTAAACCCACTTTTTTATGCAGTTACCCGAGCTTTTCATTAAGTTAAATTTTATTACCAATTTTGACAATTTTTTTTAAACAATTTTAATACTTGACAAGTAATCATATTTGCCTGACGTCTCATTTTTAAAAAATAACTGGTTTCTGGCTTAATGCCTATTTTTATGATAAAAACTTATTAATTTTCAGAAATTTTTATCAATAAAATGTTTGTCAGTGAAAATGAAAATCTCCGAATTTTTTTTATTGACAAACAATTTTTAATTTGAAAATTCTTTATTGATTGTTAAAATTGATTTATTATATATCTGTATAGCCTGACAAACAAATTAGTTCAAGTCATCGATTATTTGTTGATTTAAAGAATTTTGAGCCTTTAATTAAATTTTATTTTATGTTTCAAATGAAGGCTTCAAGAAAGCAAACCTGTTATTATAATTTTTTAATGTGATATTTAATTGATAATGTGATAAATTAGAGCATTGTGTAAATGAGAATGCTTTAGGGCTATTAAAAATAGTTGAAAAGACTTTCTATTATGAAAGTAGACAATTATTAAACTAATCAAAGTTATAATTCCTGTTCATTCTCTTCAACTCAACAATAAGCATAACACTCACCCAATGGGGCATATCGTGATGTTCTGTAGTTCTGTGATGAAAATTGAGCACAATTACAGTCATAACTACTGAGAACGCAACCATAATCCTTGAGTACACAAATTCGAAAATAAAAATCAAAGGAAAGATATTTATTTTAATATATTTTTCTAATATTAAGAGAATAACATTATGCGAAGAAATGTTGGCGGGTTGTACTCACATAATACAAGCGAAATAAGAACCTAAAGATTAATTTTTAAAATTATTTTCGTTTGTCTTAACATAATTTTTGTTAGAATAAATACAAACATTACCGACAATCGATACTGAATCAGAAGTTGCTATTATTGGAGCATAAAATCAAAAAGAAAGGGATTTTTTATAATTCCTTTTAAATTTGATAATCATAAATACCTGGCATTATTTCCGCCAATTGCATCAGAAACACCTATAATATTGAATAAATTCAATGATTAGCTGATAATTTATTGAATATCTATTGGTTAGTGTTCATTACAATCATAGATAGCAATATTGTCACTCCAAGTGTAAGTTTTTCTCCAGAATCGGGAGGAAGTGTAAAACTCAATAAAGTCATTGATGATATTATAACGCTAGGAATTATCAAGTTAAATCCATAATAAAGAGTTCGCCGACGAATCATTATCTTGAATGTTATATCAACATAAGGGGCTGGACAACAATCATAGTATAATGCTTTTCGCTCTCCAGGAACACCTTTAAAAAATATCATTTTTAAAAATTTTCATTTGCTAAACTTCAATTCAAATATCGATTTAAATTATTTGGGAAAAACTACAGAATAAGTTCTGATTCTTATGAAGTGGTCGAAGAAAAATTTCTAGAGAAACAAATCATACCCAATAGAACCCATTCACCATTGGCGATATATGTCGAGATATCACCTCCTTCTTCACTTGACAACCGAAGATCTAATGCGAATCCATCATAACTGAGAAGAGAGAAATGTGATTTACAGTATAATAAATAGAATAAAAACTTGTAGAAAGAATAATAAGGTATTTACGTCCAACTTCCGAACTTCATAGTACAGCTTTGATCATCAAAGGGAAACCAAGTTATATCGATTTTACACGTACTTTTGAATATTCCTTCAAACATATTTTATAATTAAATATTTGTCCTTTATTTCAATTTTAATTAATTAATGAAAGACCTGGCGGCACATATAAACAGCTCCCATTATTACGAACAACTACATTTGTATGAAAAGTTCCGTCAAACTTCTCGTCAGCACTAATTACAAAATATTATATTAATTATTATATCAGATATTTTATTCATGAATTTCTTTTTGTCAACATAAACACACCTGTTATACATTAGAATATCTGGTTTCCATATTTTGTCCGGAGTTATCCTTAAATCTTCTATACCTCCGTATTCACTCGCATTCCAACGCAAATTTGTGTCAACCCATTCCTTTTCAAATTATAAATCAATCAAATTATAGGATTTTATGTTATGTTTTATGTTTTATTTCTAATTTTCCAAAAATAATTCTTAATTCAAGCTTACAATAAAGCAATAATTGAAAGTTATTTTTTTACACTTGAACTTGAGCTAAAGAATGGTTTACATTAAAAATGTATACTTTCAACAAATAAGTTTTTGTTAAGAATTGAGGAATTGCTTTGAAATTTATTTCTACTCAAACCAATATCTTCTATTGAGATAAAAACTTATATTTTCCTTTATTTACTGAATAAATAAAGAAAAAAACAGATTCTCTATTGACTTAAACATACATTTAATTTCCAAATACTGTACAGTAATAATAATCGCAAAATAATGTGAACTATTCAACTGTTGTTTCGAAACTGTATTTTCGCTCTTTTTGGCAATTGATAAAAACTCCTCAAATTCAAGTATAAGTTTTCAAGTTTGTCATTGATTTGAATTATATCAAATACGAATAGACAAATATAAGTTCTCAATATCCCATTGAATAAATATTTCGTTTAAAATTGAAGCTAAAATTTTCTTGAATTTGGTGTGATCTCAAGGGAAAAATGTTTTGAAACCTCTATTATAAATGATAGATTTGACAAATAATTCAAACACTTTGGTTTTTTATTGTATGAACCATAATATGCTGTCTCAATTTTTTTTAAAGATAGAACTTGACAAATGAATAAATAAATTCTGAGCATTGAATTTTTAAAATAAATTAGTGATAAATACCAAAAACCATTTATAACAAACGTTGTACAAAAATATTAATAAAAGAATATTGAGAAAGTAATTTGAAATGATTTTTACTAGCGATCAAACGGTGGCTGATTTTATTCTAATCAGAAATATATGAAGCCATGAATGTATGATTTATAGCAAACCTCATTTTATGGTATGACTCAGTCTTATAAATCTTTCTTTAGCTATAAAGATATATGAAAGGAATTTTTTGAGAGCAGAATATTTTGCTCTCATTTGAGGTAAAATATTATCAGAGAAAGAGAGGAATACTTTAGAGGAGAATGTGAATGATAGTCAATGCAACTCATTTGATAAAACCATTTATCCTTTATTTCTTTGATAATAAACTATTCACTGGATATCTAACTACAGCCATGAATTTTGAGATTTCTCATTATTGCAGTAATTCATATGAGTTTCTAAGACAAATTAGACAAAAGACAGCAGTCATTCGCATAAACATTTTGAACTGAGCTGTTTATTCATATTCAAAAACCGCATTCATTCAAATTATCGTTGATGCGTGTTTTTGCCTAGAAATTAGCCAAATCTTATATCAAAGCTCATCATTACGATTCACTGAATCCTCATTTTGAAAAATAGCTTAATTAAAGTGCGAATAGTCAGTAATCTTCCGGTAGAATGGAATAACTTTGGTCTCTATTTACTTATTAAAAGCATTCATTTGTTAAACTGTATCCAAAAAACTTTCATTTTAATAATTGAAATAAAAAGATATGAGTCTTTGAGAGGGAGAAAAAATTGACGAAAAAATAAATAAGACTTTTAAAAAATGATATTCTGAATATTAATTCAATAACTCTTTAGTATTATTTATTCTCTTTTATCAAGTTCTGTCAACTTTCTTATTACTTTCGATTAATTCTGAACACAAATATATCCTTTATTTCTAAATGATTTGATGAATTAAAGCGACATAAAAGAAAAATAAAGAGAAAGACAAGCAAAGAAAAAACAAAACCACATTAAACAGAAAACTTTTTCGACATTCAAACAGAAAGAGCGTCAAGTTTATTGCGCTTGGATGCCAACTATGCCAACTTTAGATTAAGGATTAATAGACACACAACATCTGCAGAAAACATTATATATAGTCATGCAATGCGAGTGACACAGGATTGTGATTTTCATACTATACAGGACGCAAAACTAATACCTTTACTTCACAAATGTCAATATCAAAATATGGGGAAAGTGTTAACGAGAGTGAAACAAATTTCTCTTTAAAAAAGGAGAGGAAATTAAATTTTGGATTTCAGAATAACAGCATAAAAACATAATGCATATGTAAATTTGAAAAAGATGTTACTTATTATACTCTACTCTTATGTTTAGATACTATTTTAGATTAATGTTTTAGACTTCAAATGAGTTAAAGATAGAATGAGATAATAATTCTTCATTTTCTATTATAGTTCTATTATTTTTTATATTAAAATTTAATTTAAGAATGTTTAGGGTAATAGTTTAGTTGAATGCCTAACTTACCAGTTTTAGCCATGTATTTGTAACTAATTGCTGATTTTTTTCATCCTGAATAGTTCAAAAGGAAGAACGAGGACGGGAACAGAGATAAGACATTGAAACATACTTTCATTTTGAAACGTTGAACAATAAAAATTGAAGGGATTTCAAAATTAAATTGACATCACGTACTTTCATATTTGTTTTCATCAAAATGTTAGTGTATTTTCATGCAAATTAACTAATTTTCAAATAGAGTTTGTTTACTCAGTATTTTCTGCTGCGCAAGATTTGTTTTTCATTCAAATACTCACCATTTTTAGCCATACGTTGGTCGTTACTATTTGATTCTTTTCGTCCTACATATATGATAAGGAACTTCTTATTAAAATTATTTGATAAATTGAGATAACATCTACTTCGATGCTTTATTTTTAAAAATTATTAACACTAAAGTTGCGTAAACTGCAACTTAAACCATGTCTGTTATTAAAAAGATCAATCAAATTTAAAGTTGGCAGAAAATATAGGTAAAAATCTAGAATGTATTCATAAAGTAGGAAATTAAGATTTATAAAAAGCTCTAAATATGTAAGCTTTTCAAATCATGTATTGAAATTTGAAATGAAGTTTTCGATCATCATTTCTATCCAATGAAATTTGAGGAGAAAAAAAGATAAATTCAACGGTTAGTTTTAATTAACGACGGGTAATATAGATTCAGAGCAATAATTTTTTTGCCCGTGTTTTCTAAATTCGGTAGTTTTCGATCATAAATGTTAATGTTATGGACTGAGTACTAGATATGCGCATTAAATAAATGGATTATTTTGAGGTACCATTAATAAAAGTTTACTGCAATACTATATACACATTTGCACACATTGAACCCAAACAAAAATATTGACAAGACTTTCCAATTCCGCTATAACCTTAATAAAAATCTAAAATGAATTTATGGCATAAGTGCCTAAAGCAAAAAGAGCTTTGCATTACATTTGTTAAAAAATGTTTTACTTTTTTAGCCAAATTATTCGAAGAATAACTTATTTAAAGAAAATGAAGTTACGAGAAGTGTCTGAAAGCAAGAATTATTTGCTATGAATGTTGAGTTCAATATATCATTATATCTAAAGACGTTCATTCATTTGTACAATTGTTATGTTAACGATATATTACTGACTTATATCCTTATAATTATTGACTCAAAATTATTGATAGATCGTATAATTTAATAATCCTTTGGATGATTTATATTGAGAATATAATAATGAGTTCAATTCGACACATGCAATATAGCATCACATGATCTCATACAATAGCGACGGGTAGTTTTGTGAGAAAATAGAAAGCAATATCGAGTTTGAAATTATTAAATAAAGTAAGATTCCCGTTTGAATGAACAAATTTGACCACAATTTTAGAAATTTGATTCAATTCGAGTTTAACTAAATCCAGACTTACTTGAGTTAGTCTTTTGAAGCCTTGAAGCCTTATTTGATATAATGAAAAGAGTAAATTCAATGTAAGTGATGGGTTTTTTAGTTTTCAGCTTAACTTTTTTTATTATTAAATTGGAGTTTGTTTTTGAGCAAAAAAAAATTTCTCCATAACTAAAAAATTAATCTTAAAAGCGAAAACCGTCAGTTTTTCAAAATATTCATTCAAAAGAAAGGATGATTTCAATTTTTAATTTTATTTTATACACGAACGATCTTCAGTTAAGTTTATTTTCTTTTTTATAATTGCATTTCTTAAGGGAATTTATAATTTTTTGAATACCCAATGTTTCGAAAGAAAACCACAAGAAAAACTGAAGTAACTCAAAATTTGTCTTCTCTGCAATATCTAATTTGAAAGAAGATCACTATATTTTACTAAATAAGAATCGAATGCATTTATTAGTAGAAATAATACTGAATTGTAATCATCCCTAACAGAAGCTAAATTTGAATGGACTGCTGCTGTATTTGTTTAAAAAATTGTTTGAAATAAATGATAAAATTTTATTTCTTGTATTTAAAGGCAGATCAAATGTTTCGTTCAATTGTTTAGTCTTTTTGAATGCTTTATATAAATTGAAAAAATCAAATTTAAATCAAGTTTAAACAAGAAAATTAAAGTTTAGAAAATTGCTTAAAAAGCATTACAAAAAAGAATCAAACAATTGAGACATTCGTATTGTACAGTAAATAATGGAGGAAAGTATAAAATTTATGTTCGGTTGAGAAGGTTTAATGAAAAAATGGTAGCAATAAGATAGACATCTTAATAATCTAATACGTTATTACAATTGGTAAGTCAGATAATTCTTAATTTAGTTGAGACATTTACAAAGTGGCACTTATCTCAAGCATCTATGATTGTGATTGTGTCAAACTAAACAAATTCATCGCCTTTTATTTCCTGGTCAATCTTCATGAGAGATTCAACTTACGAGTCAGTAAACAGTGAATAGTCAGTCAGTAAACGTTATTTTTTGCGCTTAAACTGCTAGGAATTTGGAGGTCATGAAGTTTGAATGTCTTTCAAATATCTTTTTTGAGCTCCGATTCTCATTATTTATGCAATCAATAATGTTTAGGAGCATTGCTAGGAGTAACTTATTTACTTTGAATCTACTGAATTCTACCGAATGTGTGTATTGCATAAGCTTATGGTCTATAAGTTATACTTTAGCATAAAGTGAACAAATACTTCAAATTATTCTAAATGGTTCTGCAAATTGAATATCGAATACTAATATAACTGGCATAGCATTAATAGATCATTTCAATAATTTTGAGTGTTCACTTCATTACTATTTTATGCATAATATAGGAATCATTGGTGAAAATGATAAAGTAGAGAAATGACTGAAATGAATGATAAAGCACAAACTCTATTACAAAACTCATAACCTTTGATGAGATGAACATTAAGTTTATTCATCACACATACTGTATAACTGATAGGACTAATAATATGAATTTAGTCCTTATTTTGATTAAATAATTTAATTTCTTCAACGGAAACCTAAATGAGTGATAATTTTAAAACTGTTTCACTCTAACTGTAATAAATTTAATGATCGATCGATCAGTTTCGTTGATCACTAATTAAAACTACGAACACTTTCATTTTGAAAGTTCATCTGAGCAGAAGAAAAACTTTAAAATTTTGACGCAATTATTTTATTTAAAAATTAAATTTGCTGTTGAAATAATATTTAATTGTTTACTCATTTAAATAAAAGTTTGCAGACTTTGAACTTCTGAAAATAAGAACTTTATTATCTATTAATTGATGTTGAAATTGTTGGGTTGATTTTCATGACTAAATTATAAGCATGCGAAAAAACTTAATTTAGCAGACAATTCAAAACTATGTGCCTTCACTTCATCAGTGATTCAATTTTTTCCCAAATGGATAAGAATAAAAATATTATAGCTCTTTCTCAAAACTTCCCTATCAAATAATCCTTCGAGTGCTTTAATAAAAGTTATATTTATTGTATGAGTTTTTAAGAATTTTGAATTTCAAGTAATGATTAATCTTTACTTTTATAGGCCTTTTGCACTATTTTTTATTTTACTCATAATTTAATTATGAATTGCAATATAAATAATGTTCTTTCATGTAAGACAAAAAAACGTAACTTAAGCCCTATATGTTTGATATATTTATAGTCAATGAAAGTACATGACGGGAATAAGTGGGTATAACATAATTATTTTGATGATGTACTTCAAGGCTTACCACATCTATAATTTGCTGTAATGTAAGGCCAAAGCTGACAAGTATGGGTTCGGATTCATTGGCGACCGGTCTTTCCAGAACCTGATAATTTGACAAAAGGTCTTTCAGTAAACGTCTCTCATGTGGTCCTTCAAGAGAATCTAAAACAATAATAAACATCAAAATTAAGAAAATATTGAAAACAAAGACCTCTATGTTTTAGTTGAGTGGCATCGAGTGATAGCATTGTTAAAGCTCATGCTCATCAATAAAAGCAAATTATCTCGCGATACATAAGACTCGAATGAATTTTTAAAAATCAATTGTCTGCAAATTTAGTCTGATTTTAATTATAAACTTATGTTCAAAAATTCTTGGGTTAACTTAAAACGATTTTTTGTTGAATTGTATTGTTTTGAACATGTTTTGATTGATTAAATTTATTCAGTAAAATCTCAAACACACATGTTTTAAGAATAATATAGTATTTTTGACTTCATTATACTGTACGTAAAATACTGGTTTGGGCAGTGCTAGAATTATAGAGTGAAATTCTTTATCACAGCTTATGTTCTTATAAACTTCTTATTAAACAAAGTCATTATTTTTTGTTATTTTATTCAATTTCTCATTTCTTGTTTCTCAAATTCTCATTTCCTTTAGATATAAGATTACATGAAGTCATTTATATAGACTTATTCATAATTAACATTCGAAATAAACTTATTTTATTTTCATTGGATATTTAGAGAACTAAATGAAGGCATAGAAGCCTATAATTGCTCAGAATGTTGATGAGAAATTTGAACAAGAAATAGAATTTTTAATAATAGAATTTAAATAATTCAGGACTTGTTTACATTAAACTCAGGTGAAAACCCACGCTAAGTATTTGTGCAAAATTGTGCAATAACAATTGTGCAAAACAGTAATTCACAAATATAGCAGAGCCTTAAATATAAGGGTTTAGAGCTCCTTATTCAGTACTAGATCTTAATTTCTATCCATAGATTATACTCTGTTTGTTTGATTTATTCTCATGTATGCATGACTTGTGAATTAAGCATTGGTTTTTACTTTTGATAGCAGATTAAACTTAAACCATATTGTTATTCAAGTAGCACACAATTCTCATTTTGTTCGTGCGTTTACATAATTCAAGCCAAAGCTTCACTCGAAAGATACAATTAGAAAAATATCCTTTTTCATTAATACACTAAACATTCATTTCTTATCTCAAAATTAGAGCAAACATACTATATTTTATAAGAAAATCCTTATTTATCAAATGTTTTGTAATTCATTCGTGAAAGGGATTCGCTTAACAACACTTTTAAGACAATTATTTTCTATAGTTTTAAATAAATAGTATTTAAAAAATAGTAAATATTTTCACTAATGTTTGCATTCATTTTCGGATTAAACTCGAATTAAAGTTTGTGACAGAACACAATTATTCAGAATCAAGAAAAAAAAGAATCGATTTCAATAATAAGCCTATAATACCACTACTATTAAGTTTTGAGATTAAATGAATTCAATGAATTCGATAGAATTTAAGCAAATAATTGTAAATATATATATTGAATGCATGATTAAAATTTGTTAAAAATTTTACTTAATTCACAGACCACTGGATTGATGTTATTTATGTATTAATGAATAGTTGAATCAGTCAAATGAAAATGATTTTCTGATATTTTCAATCAATTTTAAGGAATACGAAATAAAAAAGACTTGAGTTTTTAGTATTTTCTAATTTAATTGAAAATTTTGCTCATTTTAGTTTCATAACAATGAAGAATACATAAGCTCTATGTGTAAGAATGAAATTATGTTTAGAGAAAAAGTTAGAATTCTACTTGACTTCAATCAACAGAATTATATTATATTGAAGAAGTTCTATATATAAAAATGAATCTAAAGTTGTTTTGCTTTGCTATTCCTTTACCTTTGAAACTAAGCTGCTTTTGGAGGTGGGATTTCGACAAAATCGAATTTTCGAAGGAAAAAGTTTGAAGAAAAAATTCCTGAAAGCGCTGTATAAAAGAGCATAAAAAACTGATAACTATATAACTTTTGTCTATAAAGATTATGTTTCGCTATTGATGACTGGAATGATGCTTACTTTATGCACACCCACGAAAATAGTAAACATCAGTAATGTATACCTCAATATATTTGAAATATATATACTATAGAATGTTCAATAGATTGTATAAATAAAAATAAGAAGAAAATACAAGAGTGATGTGTTCGTGTTCTTATGGAAGGTTATGCGCCACTCAACTGTTTAAAGAAAAAGCGGTATAAGGGATACAGAATCAATAATTCTATAATTGAAGTTGTATTACTTCTTATACCTTAAGCACTTCTAGATGAAAAAGCCTTATTATTTTCAGAGGTTTATTTCTGGTATCATTCAATTATATTAATTTATACTAATATAGGTTTTATGATATATTGATATTTATTTACTCAGATTATTATCTAAGGATTGAATACACTAAATAATATTTTATATTTTGCTTCAATGAGACCTCGAATATAATCTATACTTTTAACTTAATTTAATTCATTGATCTTTTATCAAATAAGGCTGAATTGGAGCATTTCGTGTTAATTCTCATATCGCAACGAATTATCTTAAGAATAAGTAATGAGTTTACGTGACCCTAAAATTTAGAGAGAAAATAGTTTTTTTCAGAAGAAAAAAG
>JAQIWZ010001433.1:0-11964 GCA_034697245.1 Malaconothrus monodactylus
GAAAACAATGCCCATAGAGATTATGGTAATTTAGAGGTGGGGCAGACAACATAACTGCTATATGGATGGTTGAATACTTCTAAACTCTATGGTATTACTCTTATGTAGTGTACGCTTTACTCCTAAAGCATTGGCGGTACTCGTTATTAACAATAAAATGCAACCAACTTATGATTTACGTTCAATATTGAAAATGGGTTCAGCGTATAATAGGCCTACTGATGACTACATCATTCATCAAAATGTATTGTGAATATTCTAAATAAAACAAAAGCCAACTTATCGAAAAGCTTAGTTCCGGTCGTTATTTATTCGCATAATGTTCTGTTTGTATCGAATGAAACTGATTCTATGCCAGTCTTCCGGTAATTCTCGCTTAGGATGGAAAAAATTAATTAGAGGGAAATGAACAGCGATCGGAAGAAAAGTTCATCACTCACTTCAGGCTTGTATGAAAAAAATAATAACAATAAACAACAATAAGCGTGAATATAAGGACGCCTTTCAAAAGTTTTATCCGTTTTACAGACTTTCAAGACCTCTGCATTCGAGCTTTAACTGATTGCATGGACTACTGAATCATTTAATAAATATTACGAACAATTAACTCTAGAATTGAAGAGTCTCTTAACTCATTTGATACTTCATTTAAGTCATCGACATTTTCAATTTCTCAAAACACCTAAAAATTATATATTTCTAGAACTATCACTTTCTTGTGATAATTCAACCAAAAATAAAACAAAATATAAGAAATAATAGCTTGTGTTTGTTTTTGAAAGTGTTATTGCGTATTAACTGAAAGTATTAATTCTCGTGTTATTAAAATTTTCAAAATCGAGTTAAACATAGATTAGAATACTATTTACTGATTTTCACACTTAACATAGTTTCTTTGTCTTGATTTCCACAAAATTTGATATTTAATCAGAAAATGAAATTGGATTACAAACTCAAATTTTGCTCAATAGAAATTTTGAGCAACAAGAATTTAAAAACAAATTAATAATTTAGAAGTTAAAGGATATCTATCAATAACAACAACAATTATTTTTAAAAAGGCTTCATTACAATTTCAACTCAATATTTTTGAGCTTCAATTAAGTAAAAATGGATTTTCAATGCGTCATTACAATCAATTTCAACTAATAATGTATGAAATTATTCAATGTTCAAAGAGTTAAAACAAAATTATGACTAAAGAAAACTAAATGATTAAGCATTAAATGATTGATTTTAGATAATGAGCTAACAAATAATCATTTGAAATTTTCAAATGAAAAACCTGTTCCTCAATATTATCTGAATTGAAAATCAAGATTTATTGAGTCTAGTGATAAAATGTTTATCTAACCATTTAAAGTTCGAACTAATTGTTCAAAACAATTATTATAATTAAGCACACGTTTCTTTTTCATTTTCTTTTAATTGTTGACTCTATCCCTATTTTAGAAAAAGATGAATATTTATTAAAAATAGTTTCAACGAACTTAATATCTGATAAATATCTGATCAAATATTTTATATTTTATGCAATATAAATACAATCTTCCAAATTATTGGTCAAATCATTGATTTTAAAAAATTTTTTAACGAGAAAGATTTGAGATTATAATTTTGATGAATCATTTCTAATATGAATGTAAAAATTATTCACGAACTTTCAAATTTAAGGATAAACGTAGAGGTTAGCTTTTTTACCTGTTAGCAAAGTTTGTTCCCTTAAACTATTCATTTTGTAAATTTCAAAAGAAGCAAATAAGAGTACTTTCTGAGTGTTTTTAAACATAACATACAGTTAATCATTCAAATATCCCGTCATTCATTCTACTTATAACCAACTGGTAATCTAATTCTAGTAAAAACTGACAGCCGTCCAAAATAACCGATTACCCTAAATGACCAGTTCTACTACCGAATCATGGAGTGAAAGGGGAAGTAATTTTTGCTTTGGTATTTCAGAACATCGGCTTCAAAAATAATACTTATTCAGCTGAACCTAACTTTTCCTACAGCTAAGTTGAAAAAATTTGCCAAATTTTAATTTTTTTAGAAGAAAATTAAAGTAAAAAAAGTTCGATTAAAGTACTTGAAGCAATAAATTGAAAAGAAAATCATTTTTACCCTTCATTATATGCAATGAACAAGATATGAAAATTGGTTACTTATATCTGAATGTTTTCTTAATTCTTAGACCGTATATAAGTTAAGTCTGAAACATAAGTTTATGTCGAGCACATAACCGAAGCATACAATTTGTTTTTGTTATCGATAAGAAATAAAAATATAATTGTTTACGCATATTATTGTATTAGTCGAAGCATTCGAATTGTTGGTAAGTTTAGTTGCATGACAGACAAACTTAGCGTTTGCTATTTTCCTTTAATTAAGGCGGCATAAGATGAAGTACTTTCACATTTGAGAATATATCATCTCATTAATCACACAAATTTAGGAGAGAGACAAGAGAGTCGAGAGAGCACTGAAGCAAAGAGGAGACACTTTATTTAATGATTGTTAGCGAGCAATGAAGTCAACTCTTAGTGTGTGTTAAACTTGCAACTGATTTCTTAGCGAACCTTTTCCTATCATATACATCAACATCCGGGCGAAAAGCTTTTTAATATTTTATTTTCTCTCATAGCTCTCAGAGTCCTTTTTTTTCTTTTCAAAAACGAAGCAACGACTCGGGGCGATGTGACAGGAGGTGTGTGTGTGTGCCTCACTAATTGAGAGACCATCGTATATAAAATAAAAAAAAATTGACGTAAACTTCTAGCTTCATGGATGAGATCCCCGGAAGTTGCTCTTATGTTAGTCGAGACCATTAAAGCCCGCATACCTCTGCTTATAAAGCGAAATGGCAGGTGAGCCAAACTTGTTCGGCATTTGAGTTTTTATGCTCGAAAAGTTTGTTTGTTTTGTTTCGTGCTTTTATATATATTAGATTGTAAATTATTGAACACAAAAATTGAGTCAATCTTATGTAACAGCTGTACTGCTTATTAATACAAATTTGCATTATTTAACAAATGACGAGTCTTTTTATTGAAAATTAGTGCATATGATGTAATTTATATGTTTACCTAATGGGGAAAATAAAGTAAGACTACGATTTGCTCAATTTTTATTTTTTGCGATCATATCAATTGCATCTTCTGCAAAGTCAGGCAATGCATCTATAAAATTGATTTATAATCAAATAAATAATTGTCTCATAAATAAATGATTGAAACATCAATTAAATTAAGAAATAAAATCTAAGCATTTTGTAAAACTTTGTCTCAAATAAGGAATCGATTTATAACTCTATTCGTAACACTGAAAATTGGATCATCAAATTTAATTGAAATGTTGAAATGTTTGGACAGTGAAACTCGCAGTCATTAGTGAATTCCTATCAAGATTTAAATAAAAGATTTAAACTAAAATTTTGTGACACTTATATAATTTAGGTTCTTCTTCCTCTTCAATTAAAAATATGAACTTTCAACCTTTCCCTATATCCTGTAATTTCAAAATTAATAAAATTCATTAACTTCTATCGATTTTAAATTTATTTTGAAATAAGTTTACGTTCCTTTGAAATTAATCTATTTTTTTAGAGTTTTTTTTGGATTTCCTCGACATTTGAACGAAAATCAAAACATACTTACCAGAGAGATTTGAATCATTAATAAATATTATAATGAAATGTAACACTAAACTATATTTATTAAAAAAAAAATCTTTACATAAGTAATTCCTCCTCTTTTAAAATGATGAAAACATGAGATAAGTTAACTGAATAGCGATACTTTAACATCAAAGCAATTAATTAATTTTCAATTTTTTGATCGAATCAAGTAATAAATGAAGGATAAATGAATTTATAAAAATCTAAAGCAAATTTGAAATATTTTCATTTCAAACTTGAAATGTTTTTCCTATTGAAAAACTTTTAATAATTCAAAACATTGAATGATTTATTTATTGAAATTCTAAGTTATTGAAAATATGAACGAATGAATCTAAAGAATATTATTAATCAAATATTATGTGAAAAAAATTGAAGAAAAGCACTTGTTTTTGAAACAGGTTATTGCCATAAATAGAATAAATTATTTCTGGTATGAAAGAAATATTTGCTGAATTCAACGTATAATGAATAGGTTGACGCGAAATAGTTGAGCTATTGTTTCATTTTATTTTGTCAATATTTGATACCCACTAACGACACGTGCAATATATGAAATGGTTTTATATTAGAAAACAAAAAAAAGTAGAACTGTAAATAAAGACAAAACAGGTTGTTCTGTCACGTTCAGAACCGGAGGTGAAGTTTACTGCTATACCTCAACTTAGGGACAGTCGAGTTTTTTGCATAAAGATTATTTAATATATCAGCAAATCGATTGAGTCATTTATTGCTAAGTCATACCAAAAAATGGGGACGAGAAACGGAAAGAGGGGTTCCTTTCACTAAATATTTCCATAAACAATAAACTCAACTATAACTTTGAAATAGTTATGGAAAAAACATTTGATCGGTTGTGCTACCAAAAAATGAGCAAAAAATGAAGCGTGAGTTATAAATAATAGCCATTATTTTCTTTAGAACGATCTATATTTTCAGAGTTAATAAATAGCCTGAACTGAACTCAAGTCGTGATCAAAGAGTTGGCTCCCACTAAAAAGTTAATTATCAAATATAGTAATCGTATCCCATTATTCTCATTATTTATCAACAAAGTCTCATAAAACAGAGTTTTCTATTCACAAGCTTTCATACTTACGTTAGAAGAAAGTCTATCGTTTGCTTTTCAATGAATATTATTTATCTTTTTTTCAGCGGCTTTTCATTAATTTAAAAGAATGAAAATAAAGAATACAAAACAGAGATAAAGATTTATATCATTTTTGGTTTAATGTATAAATTCGTGAAAATTTATGGAATAAAATAAACATTTTGTTAGAAATGTGCATATCTTATGCATCAAAATAAAAAGTGAAAATACTGTAAGAAAGCATTAAAGATAGCGTAACAGAGACTGAATAAAATATGAAAATGATAGTTTATTTTTGCTCTAATTATAACACAGAATATATAGTGTGTATATATAGTATGTATTTCCTGATGAAAGTGATCAGACTTGCAAATTGATGCAACAGAAAAATGCTTATTACAAATTAAAATTATCTTTTAAATTAGGTGAAGGTCAATGTGATAATTAAATTGAATTAACATAAATTGACAATACAGTTGCAAACTATAACTTTAATTCCTGTATAAAATTGCATCAAATTTTATACATAGTTTAGTTTGTCGTCATTGAATATGTATGTATAGTAGTGGGCATTCACATAAAAAACATTGATCTAAACACAGATCAGGACAACTTCCGAATAACAATTAGAAGAATCTGTAATTAATTGCGGGATCGTTATTAAATCTAATCGGTTCACAACACAAACTTAAAAAGTGTATTTAATAGTCGATACTATTTCTCTCAATTGCGTGTTTAGTTGTTGTGCTGTAACGACTATTTCAAAATGACACGCAAACTATTATTTAGTTATTAATACTTTGCAACTAATGTTTCTGTGTTTGTGAAATTCTATACAAGCAGTGGTTTTTTAAAGTCTAATACTAAAAATTTCACTTTCTTTCTGTCAATCTTTCTTCAATCAACTTCACCGCAGCCTTACGTGAGTTACATTTCTATATCAATATTTTCGATTATTAATTAATCATTTAATTTCAATAAAACTCAATTTAAATTAAGCGAAAAATATTTTGAGCTCAAAATAGATGTGTTGTAATTTTGATTCAAGACTTTGCTTTTTTAAATTAAAAATCTGCTTCATTGCAATCATGAAACTCTTGTCATATACACAAAAATAATAAATTATTAAAAGCGTTTGTGTAAAATCGCTGCTGGAGGCGAACAATAAAATCAAAAAAGCAAGAAAAACATGAATTATAACTATCTCTCGTTTTTATTCATTTTTACCTAAAACTGGTTATTCTTTGGGCGTCACATTTTGATTATGGGTTCTCATGCATTTTAGCTCATAGTGCACATAATCTTTTTGATTTGCATAAATCTCAAGTTTAGAGTTGGCTCTAATTTTGTTTTGAGATATTAGTATCGGAACAGTTGATGAGAATAAATTGTCTTTTTGTTATAACTATTTTTCAATACTTCATTGAAACTTTTTTTAAATTCTACTATTAATTTAATAGAAATTATAAATAAAGTATTCAAATATTAATTACAAGTAATGAGTTCTGTTCTTGAAATTAAAATTCAAGATTTTATTTTTTTTTGAACATATTTAATGAGAAACAATAATCGAAGCTCTAAAATAATTACAATTATTAATTCTCAAGAATGAGAAGTTGTGTTCATTATTTTTCGCCATAAAATGTATTTTATTACTAAAAATTTGAAAGTAGAAAAAAAATTTTAAAAATGCACAAAATTATAAGTTTTATTCTATCAAATGAGCTTAAATTTCGAAAATAGTAACAAATGTGTATAAGTTTTACCACAATTTAACTTTATCACAATTCTATAGATTTTACTGATTCAAAAAAATTTTACTATTTTAAAGCTCACGACTATAACTGATATAACTTCTTTTGAAAATTAATTTTGGTTTACCCATTCATTTAAATCGATAAATAATTTATGAAAATATTATTTGTTTACTAATTTATGTTAATTTAATTCAATGATCCAAACTTATAGATTATAGCAATTGATTTCAATAAAACGAAATAAAACCTATTCTTTATCTCAGCGCTTTTAATTCTAGTTACAATTTTAAAACGACTACATCAATAATAAAAATTCATGTTTAATAAGTCCTTCTGATACAGTTCTCTCATAATTGAATGAAAAGTAATAATAATATCAAGATATAGAATAAAAACAATTATAGAAAATCGACAGTAATTGTGAAGAATTATTGAAAAATGCATGTTTAATAGTATCAAAAGAAAAACAAATTGATTTAATATTCAGAGCACATTCAATCAAAATGATAGATTAAAATGTTTTGAAAATTTGCATCACATTTATTGGATATTTGATAAAAGAGTGTCAGCCTTTGGAAAAAATAATCGAATAAATAAACATATTATACATTGAAAGGCGTGAGCTATAGCATTAAATTGATTAGTTTTTATTAGTTTTTCAATCATTCATTCATATAAATTAATTAACTTTTCTTTAATATCATGTTTTCAAATGAACGATTGAAAAATGAAAACCTTTATTACTAGAATTTGAATAATTAAGAATGAATTAAACAATTTCGATTACAAATTGTTTGTATAATTTTTGTTAATCAAAACTTACGAACGAGTCTTACTTTAAAGATATAAAAATCAAATTTTAAATTTAAGGAGAAGTTTGAGATTTTACTATTGATATCAAATAAAAGGTTTTATTTTTTGGTGAACTTTCAACACAAAACTTCATTTAATGATTTGTATCAAAAACTGAGTTCCATTAAGCGAAGACACTCTGGAATTTGATTCAATTGAAATTCGTGTCTCGATTTTTTGAATGGAATAATATTTTTTAAAACCACTTTTGAGGAATTATATATCTAATAAATTTCATTGATTTAGTAAACAAGAAGACAAACTTCATTTTAGTCTTGAATTTTTAATTAAGAGTCATTCTATGAATGAGAATTTTTTTTTCTTAAATCTTTTATCTTTATTTTTTCCGTAAACTCATAAGATATAAACTATAAGCCGAGACGTTCATCACTAAGTGATATAATATATCATATACCACGAGGAAAGTTACTGTTTAGCAAATATTTACTGTTTTAACTAATTTTTCTATTACTTGACATAATTCAATAAAAGAAGTTAACAGTAATGGAGACGAATCCCAGCGGAGTATTTAATAGCTTAGTGTTGAGTGATTGTATTTTTTGGTCAGTTCTTATGCAACGATTTGGTTCATTTGTTATATTGAGCTCAAAATTGCTTGCATTTGTTGGCCTTAAGCATATGTGAAGCAGTGATACGAAATGTTAGATTTAACCAATATTTTGTGTTTCTCTTTCTAGTTGTTAGAAATGAATGTGTGGTCGGAATGCTTAAAATGATAGTCTCACTTCTATATATGCATTATAACAATTCACTACACCCACGATTACAACCAAATTATCTTTGATAACATATAATGCTTCACTTCTTCAACATTTTGTGTCTTTTATCGTTTTCCATTCGAGTTGACTTATATTCCTTTGATATAGTCTAAAGCTAGTTATAAACTACAACCAGAAATCAATGCGTTGTTGTGCTATGCATTAAATCTATTCGTATTATTTTTGATTAAAAATACTTTTGTTTATGATTAGTAATTATCAAAACAATAAGGAAACAAATGACAAAAAATTTTTTTTTGAGATGTGCGATAAAATGTAAAGGTATGAGAGCAGACCAACGGGACTCTTCTTATCGCTATCGCCAATATTATCAGTGATAACTGAACAGTAAAGTACTGCACAAAATAATGAAAAGGTTGTTTTTCTAATTTTCTGATCACGTCTTCTTTGACCCAATAATTGTTAGCTTCATTCCAAGCAATTATAATAATGAATGGGTTAACAATTGAGCCCAATTCATAAGACATTTTTCAAATTATTTTAAGGTTTTTAGTTAAAATACTTCATCATTTGTTTCCGATAATAATTTGTCTCTTCTTTAACTTCTTATAGTATTTTTAAGTTTGTGGTTAACCCAACGCTAGCTATTGGCAAACTGAGAAAACCTAAACCTTATTATAATTTTTAATGCGCTGAACTTCCCCTCAAATGCAAATTTAGGGGTAACTACAACAGAATCTCTAATTAGATATCTTAACTTATATCGATTACATCAGTCGACACACACTGAATATATAGTATTTTATATAACATTTTCTAAATTGTTTAATAACTAAAGCGCAGTCAAGTTTGAGAAATACATCAATAAAATATTTATCTTTGCTTATCATTGATTTAATGATTTGAAGGCATGAAAATATTTTCCAAATATTTGGGTGAAAAAATCAAATAAATAGTAAGGGCTTTAAATTATTAATGATGAGAATCGAATTTTTTGTCTGAATTATTTGTGAAAAAACTGATACAAAATTACTAAATTATTAATGTTGTAGACCTTTATCTGATATTTTAAAGAAATAGTTAGAATAGAGTTCGGTTTTTATAAACTCTCAAGAGAAGCAGAAGTACTTAAATTTGATCATTCATTACTGTTCTGCTCGTAAAACACAGAGAGATGTTTAGCAACTATCTCAATGAGTAGAGTCAATGACTTTAAGCACTCCCCAAACAAATTGAAATTTTCTAAAAATTTTGCTAATCGTCAGATTTACAATTTTCTTATAATCTTTTTTTATAAAAAAAAAATTAATGATTTTCTGAATTGAGATTTACGTGTTTTCCAACACAAAACTCAAATATCTGACAACAGTTTTGCTATTTTTTTAGTGAACTAAAGCATTATTAATATTTCGTGAAATATTCTTTATTAATTTTGAGATCATAAATACTTAAACATTGCGCTCTGTTTAGAATATTTATGAGTTTTGATTTTTTAAAAAAATTTTTCTAAGTGTTTATCAGATTTAACATTTCATATTTAATCGTCTAATCTCTAACATTTTGAAACCAGTTCATCATTAAAGGATTATAGAGTTTTAGCAATCTTTCAATGATAATATTTGAACTGCTGTTAATTGATCTTTGATACTAGTTTTAAAAAATGTTTCCAAATTGAAAAACATCCCTTAACTGACAAACATCTTTGATATATGCCATCAGAGATTAAGCTCTTTGATAGTTAATCAAATATAAGTTTCTTTATTTTTATTTCTATTCTTTGTTTCAATGATAGATTGACAGAATATAGCGTTCACTGTTTTTCTATACCTTCATAATTAATAGAACCACAAGAATTGTAGTATTGAATGCATTGAATTCCTAAACACTTTAATTATGCTTTCAATCACAATATTACGAGTTAATAGCAAATGAAATAAAAACTTAACAAAATGTATGAAAGTTTCTCTTTCTTTAAGACTCGCAGCAATGACCACACCGTGACGGGGCGGGTATGAGAAAGCCTTTAATCATAAACTCTAATCGCAAACTACACTGTTTTATACACATCCGTCTTTTAAAATACCCCTAATTTTTAGCACTGTTTCCAAATATCGACGAGCCTCTAAAGGTTACGTCGGATTGCTTTGATTGCAATAGACAATAATAATATAATAAGAGGGGTAACTAACTTATCAAAAGGGGAATGAAGGCATTTACAACATTTCATGCGCTGAGGGGACAAGAAATGAACAACTAGTTCATTCTTCGGCTGAGCATTTATTACAGTTACCGTCAACTCCAGTCCCCCAAATTTTGATTAATGTATGAAATAGCATTTTTTACCTATTAATCTAAACAGATTTTTCTCAAGTTTTATCTTAACTAAATGTGTTCAAAGACTCCCTTAAACTTTCAGTCAAATTGAATATACAATAATTTCTGTTAATAAATTTTTTTTCAAATTGAAATTATAAAAAATTATTCTTTCAAAGCAAAAATATCGAGTTGTATGTTATAACATATCGATAGGACTAAAAAAGGAACCAATTTATATGCCATTAGTTTGCAAAAAAGGTTGTTTAATATTTCAATTTAAAAAAAAGAAATTTCAAGTCAAGAAATCTAAGCAATGATTTGATAGCAGTACGAGTTTTGAGAAAACAAAGTTTTTTTTCAGGTAATAGTGTTGTTAGTGAAATCTCAATTGTTTTGCCCAAAATTATAGTATAATTTAAATGGATGATTGAGGAAATTATGAGCCACTTTGTCGTTATTATATTTCTTTGTGAAAATAAGCTTAAGCTGCATATATGATAGTTGTTAATAATTGGAAGTTCTTTTCATATTTAGGGGAAGCATATCATGATATTATTTTCTCTCTCACTCTCTTAGTTGTTGCAAATCGTGTATTTTGTCTGAACAACAATCAATCATTTGGTTGCGCACATACTATAATCAGTTACCCTCTAAAAGAAATGTTTGGTTCGGGCGCCGCAGATGCGATTTTAGACAATTATACATTTTTGGCTTATTTACACATTCACATTATTCTCGCTTCGCCTTTTAGCGATTCAAAAATCGCTTTATTGCCAATACCTCAAATGTAACATTTTGCCGACTATTATATATTTGATGCTCCAAAATAAGTTGCATTACATCTCTTGCCAGCAATTATACCTCAAACATTACGCAACTAAATATATAAATCACTTTCAACATGCAAACTAAGACCAGTAATTTTCAATCCATTTTAATCCTTTTATCTGATATTATAGATAATTAGTAAACTTAAACCATTAAAATGTCAATATTTACCACTTGGACTTTATTTATCAATATATTAATACAAGCTTGAAGTTTTTATGAGTTGACTCACGTATTATACATTCATGTATAGCTACAATATATGATTATATCCATGTTTTTAGAGCATAAAAATATTTTTGGCTTTATTCAATAAAAATTTTTCTATTAATAAAAACATTAGAGAAAGTAAATTGTTAGTTATTATATTGAAAGAATAGTTAGTCCATTAATTTTTAAATTACTCTCTAAACTCATTAATAAACATTTGAGTATCAGAGGCTAAATAACGTGAATCTCACTCACCCCGTGAGGTAAGCAAATAAATGATCTCACTCTTCACTCTTACACAAATATATTCATTCTCAGCAGAAAGTGTGGCAAATTTTTTTCTTTCCCAACCAATAAACTATGAGCTACTGCTGATTTGTTATGAGTATTATTGCCTTAAAAAATTATAAGAGTCATCATTATTACCGTTCTTAAGTTCATTGCATAATATCTGTGGACAGTCTATGGTATATGCATATAGTATATGCTCTCATA
>JAQIWZ010001434.1:0-11963 GCA_034697245.1 Malaconothrus monodactylus
TAACCTATTTCATCAATAGTGAGCTCAACGATTATACTAATGAATAAACGACTGACGATCTATTCATAATTTGGATCGCACTGCTTTTAACCCTTTTTATGATATTATATTTGGTACAAACTGTATGTGACTAACTGTCAATCACTTTTACTATATGATCCACTCCCTAATTGACTAACACTGCTTTTGCCGCAAAATGTTTTATTAAAATTAGAAAATCCAATTAGAACATCATGAGTTTCAGCGAATGAATAATTTATTTATCGATTTTTTTTCATGTCAAAAGTCATTTCAAAATAATGACTTTTCCAGAGATTCAGTCCATTTGAAATAAATAAATTAATTATTCATAAACTTTCGACCTTTTCACTCATCACTAAAATTTCGTAACGAAATTGGATCAATATTTCGTAGTTATGCTATAACTCTGTGAAAAAATTTTAGTTATTCTTAAGTATAATCAAAAAATGTGAATTCATGCATAAACCCAACATTTGGAGCAAAATTCAGTTATTGAGAGGGCGACCAGTTTTTTATTTTGATTTTCTTATAGATGAAATTTTTGAAGTTTTTAATTTTGATAATGTGTAGCATTACTTCGAGAAATTTTTCTAAAATTTCATTAAGAATAAGTTCATGCAGTGCTTAACTCAAGTTTTTATTCTCAATGAAATTAAGCAAATAATAAGATTAGGTTTGGCTCAAGTGTTTCAAATCTAAAAATTTTATTTAAAATATTTGCTTAAAGTCTAAAATTTAATTTTGCTTTAATTTTGCTCTAATTGATGATAAAATATAGTTATATTTCTTACAAATTTCAATAATATTGATAAACTTGTTTATTTATTCAACTCAGATGTTGACAAAAAATTATATTTGATTTGTAACTGTATTTTATTTTAAAACTGTACTTAACCATCACTCGTATTCAGTGCTTTTAAACCCGTTTTAACAATAATTGAATTTTGAGAAGAAAATAAAAATTTATAAGAATTAACGAAACTTCAAAAAAACAGTATTATTGAGTTTTAATCATTGTTTTGCAAAGAAGTTCAGTTATTGAGACTTTTTCATCAAAAGTTATCGAAAAAAAAGTTTCTTTTCTTTATCTCAAGAATTAAGCGAAAAGTTTTGACTTTGAAAAAAAACTTATCAATACGTGAGAAATGATATCAAATTTCAAAATTTCAAAATTTATAGTTAAAAATGGCTTTAATTTTCTTCATTTTATTGTTTATATCCATATTTATCACTCAAACTGAAGGCAAGAAATAATTCTATAGTTTTATAAACTTTTAGAAAAAGTTCTTTAGGATTAAATTTGACAAAAAATAAGTTTTTTTTCTAATACTTCAGAGAATCCGCTATTAGTAGTTGAGAAACAAAGTGAATGCGGACTGAATTCACCGAAACAATGCGTGAGAGCAGCGATAATACGAGGTCAGACATCGATCGGATTGCCAGCCATTTGTTATAATAGAGTAGATCCGGGCCCGTGTGGTCGAGACCGAGTTAGAGTCTATTACGACTGGAAATCAAATCGTTGCAAACATTTTTCATATTCTGGTAGAAAAATATTCATTTCAAACAAAATACTAACAAATAATCAAAATTTGAAAATAAAGAATATTTAACAAAAGCTTTTTTTTAATTCATTTGAAAGGCTGCGGAGGAAACGCAAACAGATTTATTTCGATTAAGAATTGTTATCATATTTGTAATCCTGGATATAGAACTCGAATAGTCGAAACAACTCGACCACCAGCTCCTATAGTAGTCGTCGCGGGCCAGACAGTGACCACCGCTAAAGCCTCGTGTCCGACACCGCTTCCCAGAAAGAAAGTCAAACTTAATGTAACACAAGTTCAACAAATTGAGGTCGAAATGTAAATCAATTTCTTATTTAATTATAATTTTAATCATAAGTTATCAATAAATAAAAATCAAAAAAATTTTTTAATTAAAAACTGATATTTTTCTATTAAAAAAGAATAATTATTTATATTTCGTATTGTGAATAACATGTTCCGTATGTATGGGTTGTGCTAAAGATCCATCACTTGTTCGAATGAAACCACCGACTGGTTTATAGTCAACGTGTTGTATATTATTTAAGAATCCATTTCTAGATTGAGGTACAGTCGGAGGATAACCATAAGCAGGAGGGTATCCAACAGGAGGAGGAGATCCAGGAAACAAAGATTGGGATCGCGGACCGAATTGTGGTGACGGAATGTATGTATCATACCTGTTAAAGTCATTATTTAAAATTTAGTTAATTTAAAATCAATTGATATTTCGCTAAAAAAATTCTGATATAATGACTGAAATTCATACTCATGTACGACTTGCACTTCTGCTGGTTCTTCAGCTGATTTCGAATGTAGATCTAATCCCGAATAATTATTGATTGTTTTATTACCGGTAGTATCAGTGCTATTGTCCGTATCATTCAGTTTAAGTCCTGAATAATTGACAATATCTACGTTCAGATCCGATGCCTGAACGACAGTCAATTTTGGCTTAAGAGACGGTTGAGCAGCTGCTGATACAGCACTGACTGAAGCAGCCGCTGCCGCCGCACCTGCGCCCGAACCCGTACCGGCCGGTGTCGTGGCTTCTACTGAATAATGAATAGAAATTATTTTTTAATTATATTCAAAGTTAAAAATTTAGATTTATTTACCGATAGTCGCCGTGGGTCTGGCATTGACCGCATTATCGGCTCCCAAACCGATAAACCTTTGCCTATAATAGGGATGACATAATTTGTAGCAATTTTTGACTGAAACAAAACGGTTGGCGTTTCCGCCGCAACCCGAATATGAAAATGCTTTACAGCTGTATGTCTTCGAGTCATAGTATATGCGAACCAAGTCTTGACTGCAAGGGCCCGGATCTACTTTAAGAAAACAAGCGGCAGGTATTCCGATGTGTGATTGACCGCGCAATACAACTGCTTTACCGCAGGTGACGGATTTAGAGCGTGGCCCGCATGAGGACGAAGACCCAGATATTGATTCACATAAATATTCTGTAAAAGATTTTTCTTCAATTTTTTCCTATTCTTTTGGTGTCTGAAAATTGACTTACGATTGAATGCGAATAATAAAAGTATTATTATTTTGGAAATCATTATTAATTAAGTATTTATGACAAATGTGTTTCATTTCCGGTTTTAGAAAAAAAAGTAAAAACGACTTTAAATTCTGTTAAAAATTTATGTCAAATACTTGAAGTTTTAAAATTTAAAAATTTTTAATCTATAATTTCGATATTTCAAAGATATAAATGTTTTATAGACTTAAGAATTTTTCTCATCTAATAATTTGATTTCTTTTTGAGTATTTTTGGTTTACTTTTACGGAAAGAAAGTTTTATTTAGTTTATGAGTGAATCGTATTTAGAAAAAAAAGATTTATTTGCGATTAATTCAAGTTTTAAATGAAAAGATTTCTTAGTTTTGAAATGAATGGAAAAACTTTTATTTTGAAGATTTAAAAAACTTTTGAGAAAATAAAATTGAAGCCTTGAATCACATAATCGTATAGCAACTTATTCTTATTGATAAGTTTAAGAATTTAAGGTAAAAAAATTCGATAACCTTCTAAATGATAACGAGATAGCGTTTATGTAATATTTCATTTAATTTTTAGTAAACAATAAATGATAGTTAAGAAATAGTTTATTTGATGAAAAAGATTTGGTACTTTTAAATATTATATAATGTTTAGTTCCGTATAAAAACAAACCATATTTTTAGTATAACTAAAGCTATTTATAGTTCGTTAAAACATCCAGAAAATTATTATCAAAAAGGACGTATTTCATAGGCTTCACAGTATAACAGATACAGTATTTATACCTAAAATCTATTGATTCATATTGTTATGACGTATTTGATTAAAAGTCAGTCAATATTGAAAGCAAAACAAAAACATCGAAAATAATTTTGCTCTAAAAATAATAATAAATTTTAATTAAAAAATCAAATTAAATTAAATTAAATAAAAAATAATTAAAGCTCAAAACGAAATGCTTGACTCACCCCTACCTTTACGGGAATACTGTTTGGAATATTTAAGAGAAAGCCTTTCCGTCACCTGTTGTCTAAAAGACAATCAATTAATTAATCAAACAATAGATGAAAACAACATTAATATTAATAACGATTCCAACAATTTATTTAACAATAGTTTTAATAATAATTTTAATAAAATATTAATTAATAATAATTCTAATAATGGTTTCAATCATAAAAAGAACGAACTCTTAATTAATGGTAACTTAACTGAAGAACTATTGGAAAAACTTTCGGCTAATAATCAATTGACAGATAATGTGTTATTGATGTCAATATTCGACAGCGAAGTCACACAATTGAGATCTGTTCGGATTCCCGACGCCTCGCATATGACGACCAGAGGCTTGAGAGCACTCAAAACTCATAGGATTAACGAACTGGAGGTCTGCGGTCTCGTCAAGTGTACTATCAATGAACTCATCGGCTGTTTAGGCGAATGGTCTTTAATGAGATTGAAGTCATTGAACGTGTCCTACAGTTCGTTCACCAGTTCTAATAAGGTATCAATTCTTCATTTTTTTGTTTTTTTTTCATATTAATATTGGATTTTATTTAGTGTTGAGTTGTTTTTGAAACTTAAGGAGTCTTTGATTTTTTTTGTTAATTAATTAGTTTTTATAGTAATTATTGTTATTTTTGACTTTTATTTTTCTGTATTAATTGATCTCAGATTTTGATTTATTTAATAATAAATTTGTTTTATTTATGTCTCGAACTGCAGCCCATTGGTTTAATAGGAATGACCGGCGCTTTTCAAATTTAATTATAAAATGGGGTTTGCCTTTAATTGAGTTGCGAATAAGACAATTTTACTGTATTTTGGTTATTATTTATTGTAATAACAATTATTATGATTATTATGATTATTGTCGGCTCTACTGTTAGTCTAATGTTAGCCAAAGTCTTGAAAACTTTTAGTATAATTTCATAAATAATGATTAAATCATTAAATTTTTATGTATTTATATTTCACTCCTATTTTTGTTAAAATCATATTCACTAATGAAAGGCTCAAATATTTTACTTTAGTTTTACTTAATTTTCCGGAAAAAATTAGTTGAAAGTTATTGAAAATATATTTTCTGAACCTTTTTTTAATTCAAAAATTTTAGAAAAAATTTCCCGAAAATAATGTCTTAGAATTTATTTTTTCAAATAATAAAAACTTGAGTCAATTGTTTTAAATTTATTTGATTTTAATATCAAAAGTTTGAATGAATTTGGGTTAATGTGAAATTTTGATAAACATTTGATGAGTTTTAATATAATTTTTTTTATAATTTAGTTCTGTGTAGTGGTCGGTTTGGCTAAACTCCAAAGCCTTCAAATACTAGACGTGAGTCACACAGAGTTCAATCATCACGGCTTAGAAATAGTAGTCGAAGACTTGCCATGTCTTCGATGTCTTAATATATCAGCGACTCGTGTCAGAGATTTGACACCACTTCGAAAATGTAAAGACCGACTCAGATCTCTATCAATGTATAATTTGCGTTCTTCTTCGGGCGGTTGCGAAGAATTTGTGCCAATTCTGACAGAACTTAATTCATTAATATATTTAGACATATCTGACGATAGGGACAACCCGTTAGATATGTTGACACCACTTCAAGACTGCACGACTCAGATCTTAAAACAGCCCCAATGTTTCACTCGATTAACAAGTCTTGACCTCTCGGGAAAAGATGGTATCGATATTCATGAACTCAAACGTTTTATTTCGTATAAACAGCGAAAGAATTGCGAGTCATTGAAATTTTTAGGCCTAATGCAGACATCGCTTCGAGACGAGGAACTTGTGTTCAATGATTCGGAGCTTGTGATCACAGGAAACGCGACCGAATCGCAGATCATAGAGTCATTACGTCGTTATAAACATAGGCCAACTTTTGTTCAGAAGTCATTATTTCATTTATATAATTATACTTCAAATTATAGTGAGCCCAGAACTGATTTGATTGATTTAATAATAATACCGATGAAAAGACATTCGAAAATAATTGGCATTCAAATGGCGGCTACCGCTTGTCTCTATAATTTGACTAAAAACAAATTGGGAGAAAAAATTCATCCCAAAATACTCAAGAATGTGGTTGATGTGACCCTTCAAGCTATGGAACGGTTTCCAAATCATCAACAATTGCAGAAAAACGCTTTATTAACCCTTTGTAGTGATCGTATACTACAAGAGGTTTCGTTTAATAGATATAAATGTACGCAATTAGTTATGGACTCGTTGGTCGGCTTTAAGGACACAGCTATGAATCGTATGGCAGTTGCTATTTGTTCAATACTAGCGGCGAAGATATCGACCACCGAGACATCGAGTTTGGGCGCAAAACCTATTTATATGGAAACACTTTTGGATATAGTTCGAAGTCGTGTTCAGTACGCCTCAGATCATGATATAATGCTTAAGTTTACTTTGTCTGCGCTCTGGAATCTGACCGATGAGTCGCCCAAAACTTGCGAAATGTTTTTAGAAAAAGGAGGAATGGATTTATATCTCACTGTTTTGAATGTAAGCTTCGAATCAGTTTTATTATGAATTGAGTTTTAATTATTTTTTTTTTCTTTAGAACTTTGCGTTCATTTTTTTAGCTTTGAATTTAATTAATTCTTTTTAAAACATAATTATTAATTAATTTTTTTCTTATTATTTATTCTCTTATTTTAGACATTTGCCGGTCAGAGCGCTGTCGAGACCAAAGTTTTAGGTCTACTCAATAATATCGCAGAAGTTTCTTATTTGAGAAATAATTTAATGAGACCTGAATTTCTAACTGTTTTGAGGTATTTATACTAATAGTATTGATAATGAATTGAGTTTTATGTAGTAAATAATCCCAAAATTTCTTAATATTTTAATTAACTAGAGGATTAATGCGTTCGCCACAAATTGATGTCAGCTATTTTGCAGCCGGAATTTTTGCTCATTTATGCTGTGATGGCATAAAGTGCTGGACTTTCGATTTGATTGCTTTGAACACTATTTTAGAAGACCTCGTGAGTAGTATTTCATTATTGAAAATCATAAAAATTACATCAAATCAGAAATTAAAAAATAAAATTGTTGAAAAAATAACTAAAAATCTAAATAACTTTAAAAATCAGGTGAATGTAGTCTTAAACTGGAAGACCCCAGAGATAGAAATGGTTGCCTATCGTTCATTTCTGCCATTTCTACCGCTACTAAACTGTTTCGAATCGCCAGCCGTTCAGTTATGGGCCATTTGGGCCATACATCACGTCTGCTCTAAAAATCGTGAGACAATTATTTCTCTACTAACAAAATAACTAAAATCCTAATCAATAAATTAAATTAATAAAAAAAACTTAATTTTAATCTCTAATTGAATAGCGAAACGTTATTGCGAAATGTTATTAGAAGAAAATGGAGCTCAAACTATAAAAACAATTTACGAAAATTCAAAACCCGATGATAACCAGTCATTGAAATCGCTTTGCGGGCAAACACTTGAAGTTATTAAGAAAGAATATCCGAATTTTGTTTTTTAATTAACTATATATATAAGAGAAATAATAAATTTTTAATTGTGGGCTTTCTTTCTGTTGAGTTTTTATTTTATTTTTTTGTTCGGAGTTTATTAAAAAGATTATTATTTTTAAAAAGAATTTGTTATCGTTTTACTAACATTTTTAAATATATTTATGTTTTCATTATAATTGACTGTAAATTCATGTACTATTTGCTAATGAATTATTTGAATCTTTTATTAATTTATTTCCTTTCTATATCGACTTTATTGTGAATTTATATTTAACTTCTTTTTCTCTGTTGTTGTTTTCCTTAAGAAATTGAATCGATTGTGAAATAATTGTGTACTTAATATACATTCAGTTTCAGATTAATGTTAAATAATTTAAAATTTAAAAATCTATTTATAGTCTAGTTTCTGTAACATTATCTGTGAAAATATAACTTAATGATTTATTTCACATCAAAAAACTATTGCTTATTATGAATAACATTAATAAATAAAGTTTTTATCTCTCAGTTTTTGAACTCTAAATTCTGATAAGAGTCTTCTGACTCAACACAAGTAAGTCTTTGTATTAACATAATTCATACCCAAAAAGCAACACTTAATCAAAACTTTAGGGAAAGTTTCCGGTAAACAGTCATGTCTTCGAAACAAATTTTTTAATTAAATATTTTTTTGTGAAAATGAATAGAAAATTGGATTTATTAATAGTTCGCTGTTTATTGAATTCATCACTAATTATAGGATTTATTGTCTCGTTTTGGCTTATTTTTGATGTAATCAAAATCTATGAACAAATTAATTATGAAATCGAAGATTATTTGTCTAAAACTCTCTCAACAAAGAATACAGACTTTGTATTCGATGAAACTCTTGATCAACTTCTGGACAAAAGTAATGTAATTTTTTTTTCTCAATAAGTTTTTCTGTTTTTGAAACTTTTTTTGAGAAGTTCTAAAACTTTTATTTCTCTGTCATTTGGTTTAGGATTGGATTCGCTTAAAATACTATTAATTTATTTGATATACGTTGTGATCATATTATTTGGTTTTATAACAACTCTATTGAACAACAATTTATTGCTTATTGCTTTCTCGATATTGATCACGAGCTCATTGATTATAAATCTATTTATTGTAATTCTAATACCGGTTATTACTATCATTATAGCCATAATAACAGTAACTATTAGTTGGCTTTACGTTCATATGAATAGAGATTTAGAGAAGAACTAATCTTTATATAGTTTTTTAGTTCATATTTGAATTTATTTTTGCTTAAACTTAATTTTTTTTATAACCACAATATATTCGAAATGAGTTTTCAATAACTATAAAATTTTTATATTTGACTTATTCTAAAAAAGTTGAATTAAAAAAAATATTCTGTAGCAAAACTTCATGTAATTTATCTCTACTTTTTATGTTTAAGTACTTTATAATCAATTTAACTCTAACTCTATGAGTATTTTTATATTTAAATTCTGTTCTTATTCGAAGATTGGTTAAAATTTTTTGTAAAAATAGCGGAAAATATTTTAAACATTTTTCAAATACGATGAAAGCGTTAAAAATTCAATAATTGTGTTATTGTTTAGCGCTTAACAGAATTAATTTAATCAAAGAATAATTGATAAAAACTAAATGAAAACAAAAATACAGATCTCTTTAGGCTTTGATGTCATTTTCACTAAGAATTAGTTTCAAAATTGTATTTTTTCCGGAATTAAAAGCATTTAATCTGAAAGTCTGATTACATGTCTTTTAAATTTTGATTAATATCTCGTAACAAAAAAAGCGAATTTATTAGCATTGATATAACTTTTGTATACTTTTGATATCAGATTCACTTAAGCCATACTTTTCGAAAACTTCTTTCATTTTTTGATCCGGATATTTAGATTTAGGAGCCATTGTTATAGCTCTTCCGTCTTTACTGAAAGTCATCGGCCCGTAAAGCATAACAGAATTGAAATCAAAGTCGCCTATAAGTTTGCTTTCTTTATCGCCTATTATTTCGAACTGGCCGTCCAGATCCTTAGCTATATTTTGCCAATAGATATCAATGTATTGGTCGCGATCAGTGCGTTGGTGTTCATGAAAAAAGCCGACGGCATGTCCTAATTCGTGGACTATTGTTCCGATTGAATGACAGCCTTCTCCTAAGGATAATAATTGTTTGCCACCAGTTCTTCCGACATATGAAAAACAACTAATTTTTTTGGTTGAAATAAAAATAAAAATTTTTTTTCAACAAAAAAAAATAATTTTTAAAATCTGAAGCTATGAATACCCGTTATCTTTAGATATATGTACGTAATCGTATTCTTTGTTTCTCTCGACAAATCTTATGCAAGTATTTTGATGGTATTGATCCATACTTTTTATTATTTTGTCTCTTTGTTGAGCTTTAAAATGAATAAAAAAGTTTTGAGACTATTTTAGAAAACAGTTGATGTGAGAGTTTTTTTTTGAAAACTTGACACTAACCAAGATTTGAATCTATAGTGAATGGAATGGTTCCCATTGGCCACAGCCTATCCTCATTGCGTATAGCATTTCTGTTGCCCTTATTGTCAAGTTGTTAGACATTGATATGAATTGACAATGAAATTGAAGAATAATTTCAATCACTCGAAAAATTGATCACAAGTTGAATTACTCACAGATTTAGTTATATTGATGCCTAACATATCTCCTCCATATAAATCTGGATTCTGTAGCGAACGGACAGCCAGTGGAATCGCATAATTGACTGTTTTTTAAATTAAATAAATTCTTAGGGTAATTAAGGATTATTTAATCCATAGTTTATTTTCATTTAAAATTCAAAATTTTGATACCAGGCAAGCAATCAATTCTGAGAATGGCGTTCAAAATAATAGACAGAATAAACAGGATTTTGAAATTAAACATTTTAAACTATTGCTTAAAAATAATTTGAATAAATTTTTTTTATAAAATTATCAATTCTTTATGCTTTGTTAGAATACTTGATATCACAAAATAAAAATTAATTTTTAGCATTAAGTATCTATAGTATTGCATATTTGACATTTAATTTGACTAATTCTGTAACTAAGAAACAAATTGATAAGAATTAATAAATTGTGACATCAGTAGAAGTAATTACTTTGAGTACTTTTAGAATAAGTGATTAGAGATTTTCTGATTAGTTTGTTTGCGGAGCAATTAATTTATTTTTTATCAGTAATTAAATAATTGTTTACTATTTACAGAAAAAAGTTATATTTTTATTGAAAAAAATATATATTTAGTTAATGAAGAATTGCTAATAAAATAACGTAAAAAAAGAAAGAAAAATGAATACAAAATTCTATTTAAACTGAAATTATTTTGAAATATTTAAAGAAAAGTGATGGCTATCTATATGTCTGTTATAATGACTTGATTTATAAAAGTTTTCATTACAAATATGACAACTTCTTTTGATTACAATTAATTGATTTCTTAGATTTTGATTTCGATTTGCTCTAAAATTTCTTTCGATGACTCGAATTCGTTCCTCATTATAGTCTTCTTCGTCGTCAGAATAACTTTCTTCTTCATAACTCTTCATAACTTGTTAACACGTGAATGAAATAAAAGTTTTCAAATAAATTAAGTTTAGATTAAGTTTCTCTCAATAGAAATAATTAAAACACGTTTTACAACAATTGAATTGTTAAAGAAAACTAAAAAAACAGAAGAATTGCGTGTCTTTAAAATTTTAGATCTAAAGAAGACATCACTTCTTGACGAAGAACTTCTTTTCAATGTCTTCGAAACAAAATTTTAATTAAATAATTTTTGAAAATGAATAGAAAACTGGATTTATTAATAGTTCTCTCTTTATTGAATTAATCCCTAATT
Source organism: Malaconothrus monodactylus (assembly GCA_034697245.1). NCBI lineage: Eukaryota > Metazoa > Arthropoda > Arachnida > Sarcoptiformes > Malaconothridae > Malaconothrus > Malaconothrus monodactylus. The sequence continues at coordinate 11,463 of JAQIWZ010001434.1, forward strand.
ATAGGATTTATTGTCATGTTTTGTCTTATTTTTGATGCGATCGAAATCTATCAACAAATTAATTATGAAATTAAAGTTTATTTGCCTAAAACTTTCTCAACAAATAATACAAATTTTGTATTCGTTGTAACTCTTGATAAACTTCTAAATGAAATGAATGGAAAAATATTTTAAAATAAGTTTTTCCTCTTTTTATTGAAGTTCTAAAACTTTAATTTTTCTATAATTTCGTTTAGGATTGGATTAGATTAAAATGTTATTAATTTATTTAATATATGTTGTGATCATATTATTTGGTTTTATAACAACTCTATTGAACAGCAATTTATTGCTTATTGTTTTCTCGATATTGATTAAGAGATTTGTGAATACAAAAATATTTTGATTAATTTGAGCCAAAAATTTGTGATAATATGAAGAAATTTAGAGTCTTTTTAATAAATAATAGATATTATTTCATATAATGGCACTGCCGTAACCAGGATTTTTTGCTTGGGGGGG
>JAQIWZ010001435.1:0-11958 GCA_034697245.1 Malaconothrus monodactylus
GAGTTGGAGTGGGAATGGAGTTAAAAATTTAGAACTTTTGAGAGACTAATAACTATAATTAATTACCAGCTAATACTCCTGCCATATAGACTGTCCCTATCCTGACTGACCCGTGAACCATCTCTAACGGCAGACCAACTAATAGTTGAACCAATAAATTGAATATCAAATGAAGCCATCTTTAACAGAAACAACAAATCACACAATTGTCAAAATAAATTACATTCAATGAGAAAATTCGCATAATTTTTATCATTAATTCTAAAATAATGTCTTTCTAATTGAAATTTGGTTTTGAATAAGCCTTTGTGTTCTCTAATTGCCATTTTCTGAACAAAATGTTTAATCGCTTTCTAGAATAGAAACTATTTTTTGCGTTTTTGATTTAAAATTGATGTGAAAGAATAACAATTTTCTCTTATATATATATCACTATAAGTTCTCATCAAATTAAAGCTTCAATTCAATCAAATTTTCAAAATTCCTAATTAATGCTCTAATTAATCGATTGAAGAATCTTTAAATAAAGTTTGAAACCTTCAGTATTTAATTTAGTTTTTGACATTCGATACTTTGATACTTTATAAAAATATGAAAGACAGATAAATTATTAGAGAATAAAATTAATGTCAAAATATCGATTCTAACAAAATCTATAGCTTGTAAGTAATTGTTAACAGAATTGATAATAGAGTCCTACCCGGCGTGTAAAACCATATAGAAAACGAATCTCCATATTTCGCTTCTTTTATCGGGACGGTATATAAACATACTATCGATAGGAACGGGTCCACTGGTAGTCACTTCGCCGATGGCCACAGTATAATAAGTAAAGAATCCCAACTATAAATTAAATAAAATATAGAGATATAGTTTGTATTATCGCATGAAATGATTTTTCTAAAACTGATTGATTAAACTTATTATAAATTGAGGATTTGTTTAAAAAAAACTGGAAATTGTTCTTTGGCTATAGAAAAAGTTCTGTTAAAATTTTCAGTCAATTTAAAATTTGCTACGATAAAAATGATTGTTTAAAAAAACTATAAGACATATTGTGAGTGCGACTATTCTATAAGTAAAATACAATAAATGATTTGTCGGGTATGAACTACAAAGTCATTGTAAAGTCTTCAAAGAAAAATCTATTGTCATCCAATTTAAAATAGTGGAAGAAGTAATGAGTCATTCAATTACAATTGTCGAAATTTTGCAAAACCAAAACCAAAAATATTGTAAAAAGTTTGCAAAGTTTTTGTTTTTGAAGACAACTCCCAAAAGTAGTTTTAATGTAGATGTGAAAAAATATTACTTATTTTAAATATATATCTTAAAAACTAAGTGGTAGATAATTTTTTGAACTGGTATTTTTTAAGCATATAATTTTCAATTTATATATATATCGCTCTCTGAGGTCTCGAGTTTCCGTATTTAGCATTGGAAAAAACGTTTTAGGCCTAACTTTTTGTTTCTTCCTTTTATATAAATTATGAATAATATATTATAAAGGGTTTATTGTTAACAAAATGAGTTTAAGATTAGTAAATAGAAGTCAATTTTTGTAGCATAAAATACTTTTGATATCAATTTTCTCTCTATACAAACTAAAAATATCATTAAATTTTTGATCTCATAACCAAATGTCAAGATATTGAACATTACTATAAGTTATTATATGAAATACAAAATCTAATCTTTTACGTAAAAGTTATATTTAGTTTTACGCTATTTTAAAATTTGTTCGAGAATTACAATTGATAAATACATTCATAATATGATTATATGAATGGATAATAGATTTCATAAGCATGAAAATAATCGACTACTAAAACGTTTATTCACGTAAAGATAGACTATTGATTGAAAACTAAGATCTGCGGCAACTTTAATATTAATTTGTTAAACAAATAGAATAAGTTTAATGCTTGTGAGTATATTGAATGGCTATTTAATGATTGCTTCAATTTAATTTGAATGGATTTGCAAACCATTTATTATCAATATATCACTTTTGAGACCTATTTTTGGAGTACTTTCACAATTATTAACGCTATAATTAGAGTTATTAGAGTTGATGCTTAAGCAGTAAATTGAATAAACAAGAAGACTGTAAGTCATATAGAGTATGTTTATGTAATTTGATAAACAAATCAAACTATAAAATATTGATGACATATTGTATTTAGCTATAAGTTTTAATATATCAAACATAATAACACTTACCTCTATAAGAGTGATGATAAGAATGAAAAGGGGAGGCGGTCGGCACGAATAGCTGTCAGCGTAATATTTGCGATCCCTGTCATCGTGCAAAAAGTGATGAGCAATTGCTTTAACCATTTTATCGAAGCAAAGCGGCAAAACTTTATTTCTATGTGAATCTTCAGTTTTCAATCCCTGTTCAATCCAAATATCCTGCTCTTTGAAGTGAACACCGTATCGAAAGCTTGACGAACGTTTATCATTCATCTATAATCAAATATTCAATACACTTTTGTTATTATTCAGACCATTGGAATCAAATTACGTGAAAATAATATTATTTTAGGTAATATTAAACTAATACAAAATTCAATTTATGAACATTTTGCGTAAAATATCATTCATTTTGTAGTCAGAAATGACTTTAATTTCATGTCAGACTTCAATGAATAAAATAATTTACTTGAAATAAAACAATCTTTCACTCGTACACAACAGAAAATGCTTTTAAAATAAGCTTTTTATATAAATTGGAATAAAGGATCAGTTATAAAGACTTCAAACATCGATTTTCATGGAAAAAGATTAGAAACTATTGCCATACGAACAACTAGTGAGAGACAGTTATTAAATATAACTAAAGAAGAGTTTATGTCTTATGTATGGAATTGGTTTATAAACTACTTTAGTTTCACATTTACATTAATCTCTCGTAACATATATATTAATTTGCATTAACCTTTCAAAATGCTTTATTAGTTTCAATAATTATTATTTAATAAGTCCCGAAGGCCTAAACACTAGCCGAAAAGTTTCGATTTTTACTTTTTTTATAATAAAATATTAGACTTAAAATCTTGTAAATTGCGAATAAAATCAAAATGTAATAAAAATAATCTTTATATGAAATGAATTTAATATTCAATTCCATTTTCAGTTCAGTTTTCAAAAAAGTGAATCAAAAATCATCACAATTATTAACAAAAATTATGAAAATGAAGACAAGAGGAAAGTTTGAAAGTAAAAGTAATATAATGAAAATTCAATATCAAATAAATTATTTAAAAAAAATAATGATAGTGTTCGACAAACTACAAGTTATTTTGAACTATTAACTAAAAATTAAAAAATTAACTAATTGTCAATCTATAGCAAAAATATTGAACGAAAGCATTTAAAAGGAGACTAATAAAACGCTAACTATTAGTAAGTCTTCTAACGATTAAGAAATGTTAGAGACAAGAATTTAAAATAAGTAATAAATAAGTTTTAAGGTATGTCTTGCACTATATTTGATTTAGTAATTTGTAGAGAATGGAATTTTGTTGATCTGTTTGAGTGAATATAATTAGAGTGAAAGAGAGAAATGACAAAATCATAAACAAAAGGTTGGCCAAAAATGCGCTCTGCGCCTAAAATGATTTATTCTGAACCGGTGGTACCGCTAAAGGAATTTGAGATTGTTTTGAAAAATTTATAATTTATAGCATTTAAAAAGTTAACTAAAAAAAGTTAGCGCAGAATAATAAACACGTTATTTAGCGCCTCATGTCTTACATAGAGCTCTCACTGAAATTAATAATTTGTTCACAATAAGAAACAAACTATATATTTAGTTGAAACATAATATGATGCAAAAACTAGACAAGCCTTTAACTAAAAAGATTATTATACAAAAAAAAGGTACAGGTAAGGGTAAATACAGGTAAGGGTAGAAACTATAAAACAGCCTTCAAACAAGAACGGATGTGATACCAAGCGTGCAAATTGTGAGGGAATTTGAGCACTACACCCAAAATACTATATTAAAATACTATATTGAGCGTTGCGGTACATAACTTGGCTCATTGTTTTGGAGCAGAGGCAGTCCTAGAGCACTGGCACCCACATCATCAAATTGAACATAATATCGAAACAAACCACAAGAGGAAATGCTTTACAAACGCAAATCGACGAATACAGCGGATGCACAGCTTCCTATTGCTGTGTCTTTTGCTTTCATCACAAATATTTTGTGCACATGTGTTACTATTCCACAAATATAAGCAAACTTTTAGACTAAAATTGCAATTTATAGCACATTACTGGCAAACCAATAGATCCAATACAACAACATGCGAGATATATTAATACTGCATATAATATATTATTAGAAGACTCACCAAAATTTATTTTAGATTAAATGATGATCTCTTGAGATAATATTAAATAAATTACATCATATAATAAAGTAATGGAATACACACTAAAATCGACAATAAAGCTCATGATTTAAGTTGAGAAAAATATGAAAGTAGTGCATATTCTCGACAATTAAGTCGAGTTCACAAAAATAATTGCTGTAAACCAGGTTAAGATTGATAGGGCACAATATGTTGAAAAAGCGGCTTTTGAAGTAATACACTTTAGTGTGGATATTGTTAGGATATGCTTTGGGTCCAATTACTTGATGCACAACTGACTTCAAAAGAGAATGTTTGATCCCAAGGCCAGTCTCGGCCCACACACACAGATATGTGCATCAAACACGACGGGACAACTTGAGCACGAGGAACTTTAAGTACTGCTTCGAGCGGTTGAAGCCCCTTATTCTGGCAATTCGGCAATCGAGTGCCCAGCCCTACCGGCCACCCACTCTCACAGTGAACAAAATTAGTGTCCCGCTGTTGCGCGTTTGCATTTGCGCTTTTCGAAAATGAGTTACGAGACCTCTACAGACCTCTTTATACCTTCTAGTTATTGCTTTGATGGGCAAAAACTGATTCAATACGGATTCCTCAATACATTGAAACAGCTAAACAGCTGCCACACTATTCAAAAATGAAACTCAAAAAAAATTTTTGCAAAAACGCGCCGACACTCAGTCCTGCATTAGTAGCTCTCGATTGCACCTCTGCAACAAAAACGCTCAAAACTTCCTAAAGCAGCTGCTCTCGGGCTTTGCTGCTCCCATTTTTTGGACCGAAAACCTGAGACTCCCAGTAAAAAAGGTGTATACCATTGAAGAACATCCTATTGGATGGCATAAGCAATTCTGTACAATAGAGCACAACTGTTTGCGCCGATAATTTCAACGTTTGAGTTTATGATCTCTAGCAATAGAGATAAATGATTGTATTATTAAGTTTGCATTTTTTATTTTACCCTCAAATATATGGCTAAAAGAAAGCGAGTATAACAAGCAATCAGACTAACAAGTGATAAACAAAGATAAAGGTTTATAAGTAATGAGGGATGGGATGAGTAGGCATTGCATCCATCCTAATAACTATAGACCTAACTATAAACTATTTTCTAGAAAATTACTCTCAATTTCTAAATTGAGTTTAAATATAGAAATAATGTCTAACAATACAACAAATCCAAGAATGCATTAGACCTGAGGCGCCGTTCGCTTTTGGTATAATTCCTAAATTATTGCAAAGCTGTTGAATGCGTTGCTTTTTAAAGATTCAAAATTTAGAGGTTTTCAAAATTTAGAGGTTTTTCAATATTTCTTTTGTTACTGTTATTGCGGAATATTTAGACGATTTGAGAAAATTAGAGGCATTCAGTGTAAAGCTGTCAACACTAAAATTGAGAAACTAAAAATTGTTTAAACAAAATAAATGTATAAAATGTTGTGAATATAACAAGTTGGCAATCCACTCAATTCCTGTACTTGTTTTACAAAAAAACGTCTCTCTCTTTTGTAACTTATGTCTTACAAAATTGTTGTTCAGAACACGTTTATAGAGAAAAAATATCAAATGAAGACATTACTCAAGTTTTCACTACAAATAAATAGGACAATAAAAATAAAATAACAAATAAGAAATTTCAAAAAAAAGAAAGAAAATTCATTTTATTCAATTCAATATAAGATTGAAAAATTGTTTAGAAATAACCTCAAAACGATAATAACGTAAAAATATTTACGATAGATAAGAATGGAATTAAATTAATTATTGAGAAATGAGTCGATCATGAAATAATAAGATGATTAAAAGAAAAACCAAAGGTATAAAAAAGTTGTCTATTTCTCGATAGTTAACAAAGTTAATAAAGTAACGCAATTCAATTTAGAGCAAAAGAATCCATTGCAATGTTAGTCAAAGCGTGACACAAAAATGCGACATTTGGCAAGCGTTAGAGGAAATGCGATTGTTTGATGTTAAAAGAACCTTAAACTTTAACATTACCTTTACTTACATTATAGTCACTGCCTTTACAGCGAATACTTAGACTCATCATTGGAGCTGAAAATTATTTTCTCGATTTAATTAAGCTTTTATCAAAAATATATAATACTATTGTAATGATAGCGAAACAGATGTTTCATATATTGCCGTTTTGTTACTTTCAAATTATTTCAATGCTGTTGCTATTTATGTTACTCTATGGCTATTTATGTTTTAATCGAGTCCCACATTTTTCCATTAGTTTATAATTGCGATACCTTCACATTATTTTAATTAACATTCAATATTAGATTCATTATATGGTATGAGTTCGAATAGCTATCATTTTTAAGGTTAGATTCATTTTAGATGTTTTTCAACAAAATTTTCACAATATTATAGCTTTCTCTTTGATTAGACTTTTAAATCTTTATCATTTTCAATGTTACAAATTATAGTCTTAAAAGTCACAACTAATGCTTAGTAAACAAAACTAATGAAATCAATCCAAAATATATTTTCGGATTTTTTTAACGCAATAAAATTAAATATTCATCGACTACACAGAAATTAAAAAAATTGCTATCAAGTAGTTTTCATTATGTTTGGTAGATATGACCGCACAGTATATTTAAATAGTTGACGATTTTCATAGTAGTTGCATTTGTTCAGAAACAGTTAATGTCTATGACTTAATAATTCTAAATATTGAGCTCAAGCGTTAAATTTGATAACCAAATGTTAGGGTCAGTGGTAAGATTTTGATTATTAATTTAGTGAACATATTTTGAATGCAGTTTTGAACTACAAATTACGTAAGAAAAGTACTACAAAGCGTTGGGATATCGACTTTCTCGACGACCTAATAATATAAAGAACACAAAAAAACTTTTTTACTTATATAGAAAGGTCGCTCTAAGCACTCTATAGAGGGGTCGCACGACACAACACGTGCAGCGCACGAGCCATGCCTTGAGCTGATGGCAAGTAAAGAAAGCTGTCTCTAATAATCACGAGTCAACACAACGTCCTGTCTCTCTAGGAGTTGTTTTTGTGTTCGTGAAACTAAGCGTTAGAACAGCTGCCAATATCGGGACACAGGCAGCAGAGTTAGGGAAACTGCAACAAAAACTACAGATGTCTTCAGGATATAGTGATAAATATCTTTTTAAAGCACAAGTATTTCCATCAAAATCGTAAATATTAGTGAAGGAAAAACTTCATTTAAATTTGGAATTCATATTAAAAGTTACAAAGATATCATGAGTTTCTATACTTTAAAAAAGCAATAAACAAAACTAAACTATATAATCGATGTTAGGATTATATCAAATTTGAGTCAAATGAATGACAAATCAAATCAAAGAGTTTTATCAAATCACTTGATGCGTAACCACTAGGAATGCGCTGTTCAACAAATTACTAAATCATTACTTTTATAGAAAACTCACACTAAATATAGTAAATGTTTCTGTTATAGAAAAGAAGTTCAGAAGAAGTTTTTGTGAAATTTTTCTAACATTAAAATGTATTGTAAAATATTTAGAAACTAAATGTTTGGCGTATTTTAATCAAAGCTTAACTTTGAATTTAGAGTTTTATCAAATTTATTGCCACTAAATGTAAGTTTATTTTGAATTAAAAAAAGTTTAAGACTTCAATAATTTGAAAATTTTTCTTTAAAATGCAATTTTATAATGTTTTATACTTTTGTTACTTTGAACAAAAACCAAAATTTAGACTTTTATGAAAAATGAAAATAAAAACTATTAATCTTTGATTACACGCAATAATAAAATACTACTACTTATTAGTCAATACAATAAATCATCAAATATTTCATCTTTTATTTCAAACTTTTTTCTCAAAATTTTATAACAAATACGATAATAAAAACTAATTTTGAATTAGTTTTAAATGAGTTTAAACTAAAGTTTTGAAATTAAATGAAAGAAATTTATGAAAAAAAGTTATACCATTGACTGACCTATTGATTAATGAATGCCTCAAATGACTGAATAAAACAAAACTTTTAGGAAATTTATTCACTTTTTTCATTGATATAAACATCAAATTTCAACAAAAAATAATATCTATTTTTGAATAAAATCGACACTAAATTAAGAGTTAATCAAACTTTAAAAGTATTTCTGCCTTCAAATCAATTTTGAAGTTTAATGAGAGACACAAACAGTTTTTGTAAACTAGAAAACTATTTTCAAATATTGCTTTAGTATAAGATTTAAGTATTGGTCAATACTACCCTCAACACTAACCTCAACACTACCCTCTGGTCTCTTAATTTATAACTAATTGATTGATTGAATGAACAAATATTTTGAGATAACAAATAATCATAAATAACGTAACGAAATACTTTTGAACTCAAGCCTTAATTTTCTGCCTATTTTTCAACAAAAACTTGACGTAATTTATGAACCCTTGAGATATAAGAAAACTTTGACATAAAAACAAAAACAAGGATTGAGTGAAAAGTAAAAATTCAATTGAAATAAATGAAGAGTTCATCAAATTATTGACAAATTTAAAAATTAATATTAATTTTGATTATTTATTGTTTATATAAAACTATTATTAATGAGTTATTGTTAACAACTTTTAGTCAACATTCGATTCAATGATTTATTGTTTTAAATAAATAAATACTTCAATTAATGAATCGAAACAATAAAAGCATTGAATTTGCGAAACAATTAGTCAATGATTTATACGATTTTCGTGACAACTATTTTAATAGAACTGATTTGAAATGTTTTGATAATAAAGAGATTGACGTTCAAAATAAGTTACAAGTAATCCATTTATTAGATAATTATTATTAACTATTACTATAATTATTATTGTTATTAATTTGAATGATTTTTTAAATGATTTTAATTTTCAGGAAGTATTGAAAAGTTTAGAAGAATTGCGAGTCGAATGCGAATCAATAGATAAGGCATTGTTTTGTTTATTAAAAGGACGGGCTCTCAATATAAGCAATCAATTCAATGATTGCGCATTTGAACTGTTGAGCAAATGCGTAAAACTAAATCCACAATTGACTGAAGCGTGGAATCAATTGGGAGAATGTTATTGGAAAAAGTCTGACAATTATTCGGCTCTCAATTGTTTTGAGAGCGCATTAAAGCATGAAATAAATAAAATATCGCTAAGAAATGCTTCAATGGTTTTGAGACAATTAGGAAATTCAGACGAAGATAAAAAATCAAATCTAATGAAGAGTTTGGATAAAGCGAAAGAAGCGGTAAAATGTGATATAGAGGATGGCATTTCGTGGTATATTCTGGGAAACGCATACTTAACACTCTTTTTCAGTTCAACAAATCGCGAACAATCAGTTTTGAAGGCCTGTAAAGCGGCTTACGTTAAGGCATATAATGATAAGAAAGCTTACTGTCAAACAGACTTCCTTTTCAATTACGCTACTCTTTTGCAATACGAAGAAAACTTTCTCAAAGCTTTGGAGTGTCTTAAAAGAGCTGCTCTTTTAGACCCCAATTGGAGCGAACCCTTTGAACGTAAAAAAGCTTTATTAAAGTATTTGAATGATTGCTGTGATATGATTGACAAAAAGGCATCTTTAAAATTGAGACGAATAGAGACTTTCATCAAAAGTCTTGCCTCCGATTCTAAATTAACAATATATCAAAATAGAAAATTTGTTAATATTAATGATTTGAGTCCTGGAATCAACTCTGATCTGAACCTATTGTGTAAAGTTATTTCTTGTATCAATAATGAGTTGGCGATCGCGTATACCTTCTGTGTCATGGATTGTGAGAAACAGTGCATCGCTTTATTGATCTATAATTTAGGTTTAGATCGCGGACCAAAATTAGGCGACACTGTTTTCATTCAAAATCCTTTAATCAAAATTAACGAATTTTCTTTTGAAGACAAAAATTATAAATATCGCAGCATTTCAGTCGATAATCCTTTGACTTTAATAATTAATAATAAAAAAATAACTGAAGATAATATAGTTTTACCAAAAATTGATAACAAACTGAGAAATGATTGAAAAATAAAATGCAAATAGTGTTTACTCACAACACTCAAAAATTCTTCAAGTGTTATAAAACTAGTTCCGTATTCCAACACTTTTGCTTTAAGCTCTGCCCGACGAGAAGTATCTATTCTTTCGCGAAAGTCTTTTGTACTCAGGGCTACCAGAAAGTCTTCGGACGAAATCCTTCCATAACCTTCGGGATCGTACTATTTGAGAAAAGTTTAGCCGAGTTTTTATCACAAATTTTGCTTATTATGACTGTTTTCTATCTACTGCATAGAAAAATATGACTGAATTTCAAATTGACTTAACGCAGAGATTCTGACTTATAGTATAAAAAAGTTTTTTTATATATATTTATATAAATACACATTTTTTAAGTTATTTTTTTGTTCCATTAAATACATAAATGTTTTAAAAGATGAAAATATTAAATAAAAGTAGATTAAGTCTAAATTTGAAGTAAACTGTATAGCGTGTAAAATGAGGTTCTCGTGACATTAAATGAAATAAAACCGGTGCGAAAAGTCCTAAATTATATTAGTTTATGTAACTTTTGTCATACATGACTCGCAATACAATAAAATAGGATACGCACTAACGCTTGTCTTTGTCATGTATTTCATATACTTTTTTAAATTATTGAACGCTAACTAAAAGAAAATTTAGACTCCAAAGTATAGGGTGTGGTCGACTTAATTTGTCGCTAAAAACTTTATTATTCTTGATGTCATATAACTTGTCATTTGTTATACTCTTTTTTTGAAACAAGATATTTTTTGAATAAATTATTTGATTAATACTAAGCAAAGACTATTTTTTTATTTCAAAATTTTTGGTGTTCTTCAGCTTTTAAAAGTTAAGTTTACAATAATTGACAAAAAAGTGCTCACCTTATCAAACAATCTCTTCCATCTCTTTAAGAAAAGATGAAAAAAAAGTTTATTAAACATTTTATTTATAGAAAGAAGACTTAAGACCTATCAATTATTATAACTCACATAATGTGTAATTTCAATTTCATTCATATTTCAATCAAATATTCTCTTTCATAAAACTTTTACTTTGAATAAAGTTAATAATTTTGAAAAAATATTATATAATATGCATCTCATTATGTGAGCGAAAGTATTGATAGAGCAGGTCTTAAAGCGTTTCAATTGAATGAATTACAACTTACTTCATGCGGAAACGTTTTATGAGCTGATAATTCCATCTCTTCTTAAAATTAAAGCTTAACTCTTATGATGTCTTTGAAGATAAGTTGTTCAAAATTTCAATTCTTCTAAAAATACTCTTCAAAAATAACTCAACTTTAAAATTTATTTTTTAAGCACTTAAATCAATTGAATTTAATTGAATGAATTTACTCACAAAGTATTATATGCCGTTGAAAATGATATGAAAATTAATAATATTGGAAACAAATGCAGACTAAATCGATTTAGATATTTATGTTTATAATTTTGAAGCTTTAACTTAGCCCACAATACATTTCAGACAATACATGAGTCATGATAATGAGGGAACGAAGCGTTCACTTCAAGCTATACTATGTTATTA
>JAQIWZ010001436.1:0-11957 GCA_034697245.1 Malaconothrus monodactylus
GCGATAATGAATCTGAGATAACTCATTGCATCGCATCAGTTAATTATATAATTTTGATTTAACAGTCCTTTTTATATTATTATAAAACATAGTTAAGTGATAATTTTCCAAAGATTTCTAATATTTTTTAAAATTAAAATTGTCTGTAAAAACAAATTCTACGCAAAAACGTTTTTAAAATTAATACTAATTATATGTTTATTAATGTAATTACTTAATAACTAATAATTAACTAATAAAGTATTTTTGGCCCGAATGTTTTATATTATTGATGAGAAATACATTGACTTAAGTTATTCAAAATTACAATTATTTAAATTGATTTTTATTTAATTACAATTCATAGATATCTAAATCTTTAAAATAGTGGTGAAAAAAAAGTTAAAAATCAAGTTTTGAAAATGACATGGAGATTATGTGTAATAAATTCAAACAAATCAATTTGAAATGATTTAGAACTTTTTATAACCTGTCCGTCATATAAAGTCAAAGCTTTATACAAATGTTTAACTAAAAAATTTTTTGTCGATATAAAAGTATAAAATTTTTCTAATTCTTTCTTAAGAGAGCTATCATTGAATGTAAAATAGACTAAATCTCTTTCGCATTCAGAAGCGGCCATCAGTTGTATCAAAGCTTTCAAAATTTTATCGCCATTGAATGCACCGCATCCCCAGTTTCCCGTAGCTATTGGTGTATTGCTGGGAACTTCTTCGTAAAAACCACAATAAGCTTTGTTGAGCTCACGGTTTATGCTTTTTCTGTCATATTGAGTGGCAGTATTGTTCGAAGTGAACCGAATGGCATCCATCGCAACAATGGTAGTGTTTCTTCGACCCCATTCATCAGTTGGAGTTAAATCCCTATAATCTGCAGCCCATTTAAAACTATTGCCATATCCATCATAAGTATTGTATTGTTCGGTGCCTTTTATTATCAAAACTTCTTCATCTAAAAGTTGTTGCGTTAGAAACCGAGCTATAATTAGTTCTGGATTAATACAAAATCTGATTTCTTCTTGAACACATCCGTGGTTCAAAACTCCTCCACCAACTAATTTATTAGCGAAATCCACTTGAAGCATATCTTTACCATCGCTTTCAATCGATCCCTTATCTAATATTTTAAGGTTTGATAATTTTTTTGATGATTTATTCCATTTTGGAATTCGATTGTTCTCCAGATATCTTCGCTCGAAACTGACAACACCTTTAAATAATAATGAGGATAATTAATTACTTTTAAGATTTATTTTTGTTTACCTTTCGGTGGTTCAGATAAGACTCTCTTGAAGTAATTCAAAATACATTTAAGTTTTTCCAGTTTAACACTCGAATCATTTTTATAACCACTTCTTTTGAACAAATTATTGAAATTAATAGATGGGCACAACTTCATATGTTTCGGGTATGTGCAAAGAAAAGCATTGGCTAATAAACTACTTATTTGAGATTGTTTTAAAAATAGTGTCTTATTTTCTTTTTGACATAATAGTGGTATTGATTGTGGAATATTTGATGGCAACTGAAGCGCTAATTTGATTATACGCGGCATAAGTTTCTTGTCCTCATTCGATAGTCTATGCATTAAATCAAAGTTAGAATTTCTCAAATGAGTATTAAAACATTTGATGGATTTTTCTAAGCTTTTGAAAGAGTCAACACTGTCTGAAAGTGCGATCAAACTTTCTTCGATTAGTTCCCAATAAGACTTTTGGTTAGTTTTAAATTTTCTTCTATTATTGACAACTTCAACACATTTTATATATTCATCAAATGGCAATTTAGCGCATTTGTCAGCATTTTTCTCAACAACTTCTCTACTGTTTTCATTAGGAATCGATTGCGATTCAAACAAGAATATGAAATTGGGATCGGGTTTTAATTCTGTCAAAGAACTTTCTTCCACTGAAATTGATTCCCGATTTTGTGAATTTTTTCTAATAATAATGTTTGAATTTTTATTCTCACATAAATTACTTGAGTCACAATTGATAGATATTTCAGAAATTGATAAACATTGCGTTGTGTTCGAAGCGGTTCCTATTTCTTTACTTATATCATCATTTTCCTCATTTATATCATTAAAGTTTATGTCTCTCTGTAGTTCAAAACTATTTTTTTCTGTCGAAGTTTCACTTTGAATATGATTACTAATTGATTCCATAGAACTCTAAAAAAATTAAACTTGTTATTGTTTAAGTGAAAAAGTGTCACAATTTCAAAAAAAAATTTGATGTGCGAACTACTAATAAAATAAAATTAATATTTTTATCACTTTTATTTAGTATGATCTCTATAGTAACTATCGCGTATATAACTTATCTCAAAAATGAAGTAAAGTTTTCCATACAAAGCATCAGTATTTAAAATATAGATCAAGTGTTTATAAACAATCAAGCATTCAAAACGTTATCTGTCATTTCAATATAATAAAAATTATATAAAAAAGATACACACAAAATTATAATAACCATTAATTTGACAGCTATATAAATAAATGTTTTCGATTAATAATGATATTGATGTAGACATAAAAAGTATTCTATAAGTATTAAATATTTATAGATTAAATAATCATATCATTTATCAAAGTCTATTATTTCTTCTAAACCCAATTGAATTCATTGCTCTGAAAATAATGCCCTAAATACTTATTAAAACTATTTGCTTTGCAATTAAGTTATACTTCACTATATCTTAATAGTCATTTGAAAAGCTCGAAAAATAAGTATTTAATCATTTCGTTTTATAAGACATGGATAATGAAAGTAAGACATAAATATTCTTATTTTTATACTTATTTAATGAGAATTAATCATTATTAAAATTACTTTAATTATATTTTAAATGACTTCAAACTTTTAAAAACAAGTGTAACTAAAGGTTTTAAAAGTTTTGAATTAGAAATTAACTTAAGATAATTGACTTTTTAATGTAATTGATTGATATTATATTCAATAATTAATAGCATTCATTGATAAATGCGATAAAATTTGGTGGAAAAAAGATTGGGCCTATTATTGTCCTGATTGCTCTCTTCAAGACTTAATAGTAATTTGTTGTGAATGTTTTGACAAATCAAAACATTTTGGACACGAAGTCGAAAAAATTTATTGCGATGAAGGCGTTTGGTGTGATTGTGGCGATCAAAATAGCATGAAATCTGATGGTTTCTGTTCAAAGCATAGCATCGCTAAAGTCAAACGATTTGATGATAATAAGCGTAAAAATAGTCTCAAATCAAGAAGTAATTCATATTCCAGATTACGTCTTATAAGTGAACAAAAGTCTAAAGGTTTGCAAATTACAGAAATTTTTAAAAAATTAAATAGATTTTGAAGTAAAAAATTTTTTTCAATTTCGATAAAATGATAGAAAGCGACGGATTTTTAGAAGGAATTCTTCAAAATTTGTTCAGCAAAAAACCTCGAGATTTGCCTGAATTTTATTCTTTGACAAAAATCTCAAAGTATTCGAGCGAAGGGACTTTGATTATGAAGTACTTCGAAAGAAGTAGAGCTAATAAATTAGAGATAAAAGTTAAGAAAGTTTATGAAATAAATAAACTCAACACTAAATTTTCAAATCCTCATTTTGAAAACTCGAGACGAATGCTTTTGTGGTATACATTCAATAATAAAGAAAATGACAGTCTTTCGAAGATCCTCACAAATGGGATCAAGTATGAAAATGGAAATATGGGACGCGGTCTGTATTTCAGAGACAGAATCAATAGAATTTTTAAGTATGAGGACAACGATTTTGGCCTATTATTGCTCTGTGACGTAGCGGTTGGCAGTATGTATGTTGTGATCTTATTGTTAATTATGAACAGTCTTTTTGAAATATTCAATTTTTTAAGGTATCGAATGACTGAGAAAAAGCAATTTCGAGAAATTCCTTACGGTTTTGATAGTCTGAAAGGTGTCGGAAGATATATTCCAGAAAAAGGAAAATTTAAGAATTTTGGTAATGATATATCAGTTCCAATTGGAAAGACTGTCACCAACGAATCAGTCAATAAAACAGAGTTTGAAATAAATCAATTTATTGTCTTCGATAAAAATCAAGTTATCATAAGATATTTGATTCAATATCATATTCACAAATAAGTTTTTGACAATTTTGATGCTATTTCTATGTAGTGGTGAAATCCTTGTAAACTTTTTCACTTCAAAATTCAAAAGAGCTAAATAAATGTTCAATCAATACTTTATTTCCTTGAAGAGTATTAACTCACTTGAAGTGAAACCTTCAGTTATTTTGTTGATTGAAATAATAAACTAATGATAATAAAAGTTAACATGAGAAATGAGATCAAATATAATATAATTGAGACTCAGAAATATGCAATTCTTTCAAACCAAAGCATATAATAAAGACATTTATAACTTTGAAACTGAAGTTTCAATCATAAAATATGCTTTCGTTTATCACTATCTCTATTATCCAAAAGTGTTTAAATAAACAAATATTGTATTTCATTTGAGTTGTGCAATAGCTCTGTTTGACATAATTTATCTCATCTTTCAATTCATAAGCAGTCAATAACAGTAAAAAAGTACTAATACTTTGAAAATGGCAGCAAATTTTAATAGTAAGTAATTTGAGTGCAATTATTTAGTTTTTTCATTCAAAATAATACTCTAAAATCCATGATTTAGACAACGATTTGACAAATTTTCCTAAAAGTAATGAGAGCAATATTATAGCACATCATTGCTCTCAATGCGGACATAAAGACTATATTATGATAACGAGCGTTAACTTAAAAGTCAATAATATTGAGTCGAGAAAACATAACTTCAATATAAGTAACGATGAAAATGCTTTTGAAAGTAATGCGAGCGATCGAAGTCCTGACGAGGCGATGGCTGTCAGACATAAGGTTATGAATACTAGCTTTGGAGATGATCTTCAGGAAAACGGAGAACTTGTTACTCAAAACCAATCTATTAATAGAAAATCAGAGCGTTTTGATGAAAGACTATCTCAGAGTTCGTCTCCTCTTATGGAGACACAAGTTATGAAACCTTTTCCTGTTATTAAAAGAGTTCCTTTCAATGAAAGTCAATTCAAAAATGATTTAAAAAGTTTGATCCGAATTCCTCCCAATTCTCAAGACGGGAATACAATCGGAAAGTATTTCGTTAACTCTCAGAAAGCGATCAACTCATCAAAAACTGACAAAAACAATACTAGGACTGAAATAACGAATGTGTTCAGTGCTCATAAAAAAGGCAGAGAACCCAATATTGATAAACGCTTTCTCTCAGATCGAAGACTATTGCTTTGGTTTGGGATAAAAAAAGAACTTTTGGCTGAAATGCTAAGTATTAAACAATTAGATATTCCGTTAATTAGGGGAAAGTTTGGAAATGGATTCTATTTTAGTGATAGAGTTTCAGAAAGTATCAAATATTGTGATCGAAATAATGGGTTTCTGTTATTATGCGAGGTCGCAGTCGGAAGAATGTGAGGCATTCGACCACTTAAACTAAATAATAATTAATAAATTATTTTATTGATCAATATTATTAGGTATCGAATCGGAAATACCAAAAACTTTAGTTCCCCTCCAAATGGATTCGATAGCATTAAAGTTGTCGGAAAATATACGGCTGACAAACAACTGACAGAAAAGTATAATAAAGACGTGATCGTACCTATTGGTAAAACTATCAAAAACCCAAGTGTCACGCAATCAGAATATGATTTTAATAAATATGTTGTCTTTGATCAGAAAAGATTTCAAATCAGATTCATTGTAGAATTTGAAACGGAATAGATTTTCTAATCTTACACTTCAGTTGAACTATAAGTTGAGCTTATTTTTCATTAATCTGTGTTGACTGAAAAATTAAATTAAATTTTATACTATTATATTGTGCAAAATATCATATACGATGTCATAGCTTTTGACTTTTATCAAAACTGAATTCAATTTTCAATCTATTTAATTGCTTTCATTATAATTTATCAGAATTTCTTGAATTGAATTTGAAATAAATAAATCAATGAAGAAATTGTTTTAAGAAAATTTTAATCACAAGCAAATCATATAGAAAACAGACGTATTCAAAGATTCAATAAATAGTTAAAAGTTGTGAAAGAAAATTCGTGTTTAATAGGAATTCAAATACTTTAACACTTCATGAAAACTATGAATTGACTGAATGGAAAAAATCGTTTGTTATTCACTTTATAACAGTATTGGCGAATCCGGGCATAAAAGCAGAGAACTTATTCTTAAAAAAGATAATATGGAATACGACCCAAAACTTTTTAGTGTTAATGTCGAGAAACATGTAGTCGAAGACAAATTTTTATTGAATGCTTAGGATCACATCAATAAAGTTAATTCAGTCGCTAGACAAATTTCATTGCATTCAAGTTTTAGTACTATTTTAAAAATAGTTAAAAATAATTAGGATTTAATTCGATGAAAATTCAATCATATTTGATGACTTGTCACTTGTCAAGTATTAATTACATTATCGAAATTATTAATTTTTGCCCTAAAAACTCATTACTCGTCAACGTTTTAGTTTTCTAATTCTGAAAAATGAAAAAATTATTAGAAATTATTAGAGATTTAAATTCTTTTATCATTGATATATATTTTTAAATAGTATTTCTTTCGAGATAGGGTTTATTTTTTATTCACATAAGCGTTTCGTCTCTACTTTCAACTCAAAATCCTAATTGATTTTTAAATATAACTTGTAATAATGTGATTCAAAAATGAATTCATAGGAAATTAGATTTTAAAATGATTTCCTTATGAAATAGTTTTATTTAAAAGTGAAGCCATCATTTGAATATTTAAATTAGAATTTTTATCAGACTTACAATCTATTAAAACATAATCTTCGTAATCATTCATCTTTAAACTAGTTATCTTTAAATTAGTTTTCTTGGATTATGTTTTGTTAGTTTAGAGTTTAAAAAATAAATTTTAAGCTTTAAGCGAAACCAGCATTAATTTATTCATTTATATGTTTATTAATATGTTTATGTTTATGGTCATTTATATATATTTATATAAATACATTAAAGAGCAATCAGTCAAAATGAAATATTGAAGTCAATAATAATTTGTTCCATTTTATAAGTTTACTTAAGATTTCAATTTGAAAAATTTACAAACTATTTGTCAAATTTAGCAGATATTGAAATTAATCTCAAACATTTCTTACTCCAAAGATCTAATTAATTTGATGTGTTTTATCACAGATTCAAACTTTTTTCTGCAAAACTTTGCTTTGATAACCGACGTGAAGGCATAATGTTATTTATGATGATTTTAAATCATTTATTAAACTTAAAATCTAATACCAATCATATAAATCAGTGCCAAATAGTTATTAAAAATTAAATTTAATAAATTAAAGGTTTTAAGTCAATTAAAAGTAGATTTTTTAGAACAAAACTCAGAAAATGTTTGTATTGTAATAAAAAATGATAAAAACTCTACTTTTAATTTATTAAATTTCACGTTTAATGACTATTTGGCACTGATTTATATGATTAGTATTAGTTTTTAAGTTTAACAAATAATTTAAAATGAAGAAAACTTTTCATAAAGATTTGATTTTGAAGTGAAAATAGGCCGAAAGTGAAAACAATGTAATCTTAAAACTATATGATCTTAAAGCCTAAATTCATTTTATAATCATCCTCTTTAGAGCCATGAGCTATAATTATCTTAAATACAATTATCGTATTGTTTTCATTTTACTCAAAGTCACTAAAAACTTAGCCTAACTTTTGCGTTGGTTTGGACTAAATATTAATATATAGTTATTGTGCAGGTTTGTTGTAAAAGTCATTCACAGTTAGTTTTGATGACAAAAGCGGAATTATCAAAACGATACAATTATTACAATTGTATTTTTAATTAATTGATACTAACTTTTGATAAATTTGATAATATATGTTAATTAAGGAAATTAAGCTGTAATAATAGTGTAAATTCGCACCAAAATTTGCACATTTAATAAGCAAAAAGTTTAATCGTTAAACCACGACTACATTTAAGATAACTTTCATTATGTCCTAAAGGTATTCACATTCTTTGTTTTATACAATTAGTATTTTTTGAGACATAATGAAACGGATAGTCTGGTAAAAGTGAACTTTGTGTTAACTTTTATGACTCGCTCTATTTTTTCAAATGAATCAAATAGTATTTTGTAAATTCATTTGTTGAAAAATTGGTTTCTAAACCAATTTCATGATAAACTTATTCTTTTTATTATTATATCATGAAACGCATTAAAATTATTTATAATGTTCAATAATAATGCTCTACAAAATTCCGCGATTTGTTTAACTTTGTTTAACTTTATTTAACTATTACTTCTTAGTTTGATTTAATAAAATAAATAAATAAATATTATTTTCAAAGTTAAATGAAATTCATAATGATTTCAGTTTAGAAGATAGAAAACTCTATCATTAATTAATTTCAATTATGCAAAAGCTATAATAATTATAACATAATTTCCACAGCCTTTTCAAACGTTTATTTTAAGTAGCAATCAATTCAAATTGTGAAGTTTATATTAAAGATAAATGAAATATATAAATATTTTCTCTAATTCAAAGTGACTAGATTAATTAACTAGATTTTAAATTTAAACTTTATGGTAGATTTGATTGATAAAAATGATGAAATTATGGTAATATTTAATGCATATACTAATTGTTAAGTCGTGAGAATTTTATGTGCTCGTGAAAAAGCTATTTATAAGTGAATGTATTAAAGATCTGTAGATATCGATCTACTTTAAAATTGGATTTAAGAAATTTTCCTTTAGTACCAAATTTAAACGAATACAGCCATTCACATAAGTATAAACTTCCGTTGTAAGGATTGATGACCCGAATTCGTGATATGGATTTAGTATTAAATAATTAAAAATGAATTAAAACTACGAGAAAAAAAAGTCGTGAGAAAAATAGAAATTATTGAAAAGGGAGATCAATGCTCAAGGCATTAAACCGTTATTAACATCTAATATAACATTTCACTCTTTATTATTGGATTTAATGTCTTTCGATGATAATAAGAAATTATGTCGCAGTGCCTTAAGGTAAGGGTCAGCTAAATGGGTGTAACGACATAAATATACACCTTATATAAACATTATTATTATTTAATCGCTAACAACCAGGAAATATAAATTAATTTTTTATTATTATTATAGTGTAATTAATTAAATAACAAAACTAAAGACAACTTTTTTGCATAGATTTGTTTGTTTTCAATGCAAGTTTCAATGCTTTCAATTTATGCATAACTGGTTTTCGGCTAGTTTTCAAATGTCTCAGTTATAAACTAAGTTCCGATAACTCAACAACGTTTCAACAGTCGATCTTAACAGATATTAAGACTCTATTCTAATCACGTGATGTAAATGTTAATTAGCCTGTAATACATCCACACAAATCTTTATGCTTTTATCATTTTTGACTTGATAGTCAAGTAATTCAGTCGAAGGGTTTGAATAGATTGAACTAATTCATGATCTTATAAGTGATATTTTATTATAAAAAAGGACAATAAATCTGTATAAGAGAACTGTTTTGTGTTGAGGATTTTCACTCAAAATTCTAAAACAATAGTTGATATTTGGAAGATATAAACAAAACTTGATCTAAAAAAACACGTTATAGATCTAACTCGTTCTATATATCTATTGTGTTATCAAATAATTTAAACCATTTTCTGGATTGTTTTTATGTGAGTTTTAGTTAAAAAACTTAAGTCTTGAAAACTTTCTGAAAGTTTTATTCATTGCTTATTTTTCTTTCTTAAACTAAAGTTTTGTCGATAATTATGAAGTTTTTGTGTCTCACTTTTGGATTATTGAGTGTTGTGACACTCTCACGTTCTCAATATTCGTATGTTTATGAAATACGACATGACGGCAGAGAACCGAAAAATGAAAAGTTCGGCGATTTATCAAAGTACAAATACGTGACTCCGTCTGAATTACAACCACCACCAACAATACCTGCGCCTCAACCATCTCAAGATCGCGCTTACACTGAAGCAGTTCGATTACGAAACGACGATAGAGTTAATCCTTATGTGGTTCCCCCCTATCAAAAATTAGACGATAACGAACCCAATCAAAGACAATATGCTGTGAGATCACCAGAGTCTGGACCAACAATGCTTAACCAAATACAACAACAACTTAATAGTAGGCAAATAGGACAAGACACTCAACTTTGGCAAATAGTTCCCAATCAAAGCCCTAATTCACTGTTTTATTCTGAGAGTCCAAACTTACCGTTATATTCACCACAACCAACGCCTCAACCCTATGTTGTTGAACAAAAACAACCAGAATATAGAGCTACGTATGCCATTCAACCTGAAATTCCTTCAGCGCCACCATCTGCTCAAAGATATCCAATGTTAGGTCAATCGCGATCGCATTTCATACCGATTGATATTTCGAATAGTTATTCCATTGAATTAAAACCAGAAAATGGAGAGTATTCAACACAACCTCAACTGATTCATTTGCATCCACAGCCTTCACACCAACTGCCACCACAACAAAATTTACGATTAGCTCCTCGAATAGCATCAGAATTGGCTCATCGACCACTTCATTCAATAGTTCCTCAGCCTCAACATCAAAATGTTCCTCAACCACAACATCAAATAATCCCTCAACCACACTATCAAATAGCTCCTCAACCCCTATTCCAAATAGCCCCAGAAACAGGTCCTCAATTACAAGTCTTGACACAACCTCCACCTCAACCTCAACTCGAACCCCTTCCACATCCACAATCTTTATTGTATTCAAGTCCAAATCAAAATGAATATAATACCTATGACATTAAACCAAATGGAGAAATTTCTATACCAGTTATTCCAATACAAGAGCTCTCACAACCACCAAAACCTTTTATGCAATCAGAAGCCGCGGCAAAACTATATCAAAGACTTAAGTCTAAGTCTACCCAAATATTACCTAATCCTCAAACATATCATCGTTTAGTTGTGAGTCAACCACAATCACAACCACATCCACAACCACAACCAGTTCAAAATGAACCCTATGATGTTAGATATATTGACATTTAGAAAACTTAAGTTTTTATTTATTCCTTCATTCAGTACTTATGCAACATTAAATATGCATTCAATTTTGTTTTATTCACATTTTGCTGAATAATTTCATGCTTTAACTATTAATGTATAAGTTTAGTTGAAAACTGTAAGAAAATTATTCGCTTTCGTATTCAAAATATTATACTTTAAAATATTAACTTTTATTATAGCATTATTTTTCGCTTTGTCTTTAAAGTAATAAAATGATGACATTTTTATATTTAATCAAAAATTAAAAATTTTAATTAATTAATTAGTGATAATCTGAGTCTAAGTAAATATACTTTAAGTTCTAATAACTAATAATTTAATTTCTAATAACTTCAAAACTTGTATGTATCTGATATTTTATAACTCATGTTAATTCATTGACAGGAAAGAATCTTATTTGAGATGACTTTGAACTTATGCTTGTCGTTCAATTGAATGTTTTTTTTCTCTTGAAAACTCTTAACTCTCAAAACTTATCTCCTTTGAGACGAAAGTTTATAAACAAAATTTCAAAAGTTTAGTGTCAATGAATTTTACGATTAATTAAAAATAAATCAAATAAAAAAACATTAAACATAGACTGATTTTGAGTAAAGAGTTTGATATTCTTGAGAGTATTATCAATGAACTAAATTATATAATAAGAGAACATTAATATCCCATATAACTCAATCGCTAACTCTTCTTCATCACGGGTTTATGTAATTGAATGCAATGAAATATCATATCAGTAGACGATAAAATAGTGCACTATTATTGGCTTCATCGAAACATACTATAAGTATTATACAACTCGCAAACTGCATAGACTTACAATAACTGTG
>JAQIWZ010001437.1:0-11955 GCA_034697245.1 Malaconothrus monodactylus
TATTTTAATGAATAAAATTATCGACTTATAATCATAATTAGATTTGGCCAGATTTGGACAGTCCAGTCCAGGGCCTTTGCGTCAAGTGTCCAGAGAGAGGACTTGATTCTGGACGCATTTTGTCTAAAATTCCCCTAAATTGTTGTTAAATTCACTTTATAACAGCTATCCTAATGAGAGTTTATTTCATAAAGATTTACTTTTTTTTAATACTTGGAATTTGAACTTGAATTTGCATTGAAATAATTTTATGCTTTTTAAGCATTAATTAATTTTAGAATCTTTATTAGAGCTATTTTGAAACACGTTTCGCGCAACGATGATTTCAAACAATAAGTTTAACATATGGAATGTGCCGTATATACAGGTAATGCATTAAAATCATCAGTAATTAACATTAGTTTTATTGGTTACGCACAATATGCAATGTATATATATATAAGGAAGAATTATTGGTCAAATTTCAACGCATCTTCGTTTTCAATCGCCTAGAAATGATTATGACAGTATGTGTCACCTTAATCAAGAGCCACATCAAAACTACTCTATAGTTAGAGATCAAAAATATTTTCAGACTTTTGGCTTTATCATTAATTTCAATGACTTTTTGTAATTTTTTACAAAGAATTTTATGATATATTTTTGTCATAAGTCAGAAAATTGACGTTTTATTTATTGATAATATTTACATAAACTTTATAAAATAATTATTCCGATGATAATAAATTGAAAACTGTAGTAAAATATAGTAAGACATAGAAATATATAATACATGAGATCAATTTTGTGCTACACTTCGTATTTGATGTGATCACTTAATCCCAAAAGTGAACATAACCCAAAAAGCAATAAATCATTAACGACAAAGACTAAGTATATCTATGAAAGTGAAAGCTCTTGAGAATAATTTACCTCAAAAGTACGATCGCAGTGGTCTCGCAATGTTCTCTCATCAACAACAGGAGATGTACGCCTTCCTATCAAAGCATATATTGAGCAAAGAATATCACTCAACTCTTTACGTGTAATGAAGCCGTCCTGATTAATATCGTAAAGCTTGAACGCCCATTTCAATTTCTCTTGAGTTGAACCGTGACATAGGAGTGACAACCACTGAAGAAAATCCTTTAATAGTATCGAATTTAATTTAAGTCTACTTTCAAATTGATTTTTTATTTTTATTTTTTACCTTAAAACTAATTGCTTCGTTCTTGTTTTGGTCGAAAGTTTTGAAGACATAGTGAGCGTATAAACCGACATCTGAAATATTTTTAGAAAAAAATTCATTTAATAATTCTTTGAAATAAAATAAAAACGAAGATTAATGGCTCGAATAGAAGAAAATGATCAATATTTCCAAGAAATGAAATGATCAGACACTTAAATATTTCGAATTCTTTTTATTTGCTGAACATTTTCTTTCTCAATTGACAATAACAGTACATGACAGCAGAACGTAATCTTTTTTGAGAGGAGAATGACTTGAATAAACAATGGTTTCTGTTCAATAAGATCATAACAACAGTATATAGTTCTTACTCAATTCCCAGAAAAACAAAATAATCATAGAATTAGAATTCTTAGCTCTAAAACTCAAGTGTAAAACAATAAATACGTTTAGTTTATGTTTTTATATCTTAAGCTTTATCTTAAGCTCTTGAACGTTATTCAGCTAATTAAAAGTTTCTCAAGTTGAAAGACTTTTTGAGTTATAATAATGTATTTGTATTTTCTCAATATACTCACTGCCATATGGAAAGAATCGGGCGAATATGTCTCTGAATGTATCTTCTTGGAGAATACCAGATGGACAATCCTATAATATTCATAAATGAATTAGCTTCAAATCAATAAGTTTATTTATATCAATCATTTTCAATTATTTGATTTTTTTTTGATTAATGAGATGTTTAACAATATGTTCATGCGTTCGAATATCAGAGAAGGAATCAATCGCTTAATTGAAATCTATCCTTGTCTTAAGTTTTATTGATTTTTTCGAATAAGAGTTTCGATTTATTTTAATTGAGTTAAGAAATTGACATGTGAGGGAAGCGAAGCGATTAAAAGTAGCCTAAAATTCTAAAAACTTGTTGGGTTTCCAAAAATTCAAGATAGGACTAAATTCCAGAATAAATTTTATCTTTATTTTTTCGAATTTGTGGGCTTTCACGAGATTTGCCAAAAACACTAAATTTTCTAAAATTTCGATTATCTAGTGTCATCTTAATTATTGTATATAAATTTAGTATTCAATATATTTATAGTTTTATTTTAGGAAAAACATTACATTATTTAATGATATTTTGAAAAATAAGTTCTATTCAAATAAAATTCTAAATTTATTTCTAAATGAAATTTCATTTTTCGCCAGTTTAACGAAATCATTAAATGGCATTTTTGTTGAAGTTATGCAAATGAATACATAACTTAAAAACACCCCAATCTCGTTAAAAAAATCAAAGGTTCAAATTAAGATCTATAACGGAATTATCAACATTTTTAGTGCGAAATAGAAACGGAGAGAATAGAAAAGCTTTTTATTTGAAATAAATGTTTAAAACACTTAAAAATTGACTTCAATATAAAGAATTATCAAATGCGCAAAATTGACGCAAAATGCGCGTGATGGTATTAGTAATTCTAATTATATGTTATTTCAATCAAGTTTTGATGAAAAATATAAGACATAATCAAAATTCAAAATACGATTTGCATAATTCAAATTGAGCCTTCTTTGAAAAAACTTGTAACAAATCTTGGTTTCGATTCAATAATGAAATAATATGATTAAACTGTTTGGACTTAACCACAACTAAATGGATTAAATGATATTGAAAATGGGGCCTTTATTTACTTACCTGTTTGAATGTCCTGTACATGAGTTGAATTTCTCTTCTGGTGAATTTAGTGCATTTGCATAGTTCTCCTAAGCTCTCTTTTGGAGGCCCTGCTATACGAAATGAACATTTACGTGATTCACGTCTTTCGTCCATTGATTCACTTTATTATGATATCAATACATTTAAGACTAAAATAAAAATTAAGACAAGGGTTGATCTTCTGTTGTATAGATAGGCGTGTGCTGTCGTTTATACTTTCTTATTGAAGATGGAAATTGGACTGACATAGCTTTGTGTACACTCGAATACAACCACATTCCTGTATCGATCCTCAGAATCCTATCATTTCTGCGCTGAATCTGTTGATAAAATAAAGTTTCAAAACAAGCTCTCATTGAGTTCATCTGAATTACTTGACACAAACGGATATAAATATAGTAAATAGCTTTTACTCAAACACAAACTAAATAACGATTAGCTCTAATACTATAGAATACCATAGTTCACAATACATTAAGAGCTCTTTGCTGTGAACTAATGGAATTATTTCTTCAAACCCATTTTCACATCCAATTATAACAATCTGATGAAATAAAGAATCATTTAAGTCAAAGAGCTGACATTATTAAAGGAGAATACAAAAAGCATTCAAAAATATCATACAGTTCGCATACACGAAGAGATAGCCAAAATAATAGCTTCAGCTTTTACAGTATGGTAGTTTATATAAATAATTTTTAATTTTATCCTTTGGTTTTTTTAAATATGAAAAATGGCGGTCCAACTTTTCAAGAAGGCTATGCTCTACCTAAACCCCCTTTTGAGAAACCTTTATTTTTATGCAAAATTTT
The DNA here is from genome assembly GCA_034697245.1 of Malaconothrus monodactylus. Taxonomy (NCBI): domain Eukaryota; kingdom Metazoa; phylum Arthropoda; class Arachnida; order Sarcoptiformes; family Malaconothridae; genus Malaconothrus; species Malaconothrus monodactylus. The sequence goes on from JAQIWZ010001437.1 coordinate 3,695, forward strand.
TAGTGTTGAACTAAAATAATTTTTTTGAAAGCTCATTTCAATTCAGCGCTGTTAACCGTCCAGTTTTCAAACCCTTTGTCCAATTCTTGAGAATTAAAAAACTGGAAACTTTTCGCCTAAAATTTTTATGAATCTCAGTATAAAATCTATGTGTATTTTTGAATTTATCAAAAAGACATCGTTTAGAGAGTTCCAATAATAGAAAAATTTAATTATATTTATTTCCAAAACGAATAATTTTTAAAATTTTTATTTAGAAACATGGATTCATGTAGTTTTATAATTATAACGAGTCACTGAATCTAGACTTTGTGCTCTATTTATTGATGTAAAAACTTTTAGATCGACAAGAATATGCACCATTTACTAGAATTTAATTTTTTTATATAAGGTTACTTTTCATATATTTCGTCCAGTTTTGACTGCGCTGTTGTTTTAATTATAGAAAACTACGATTTTTCTCAACTTGTCTCCTCTTTTCTGTAATAATTACAGGAATTATTGCTTCTGATAATCAGATGCATCTTTTTTTCGTCGACAATCGAATTGTTTTCTGTCAAAGCTTTGGTCAGTATATGTTCTGCACCACATATACTTCAGATATTTTGCATTTGAGATTTGAGCAATTATTCAAACATGATCTTCAGTGGTTCGCCCAGATTTTTAATACGAGGCAAGTCCTTGAACACAGATAATGAGGTGCCAGAACTACATGGCATTAATTATTGATAAATTCCAAAACATTTCTCTTCATGAATTTAAATCAAAGGATTAAAATGATTTTGTCGCCATTTTAAAATACTTTTATATTTAGGATTTCCGTTCAAATTTTGGACTCAGATTTCTCTCATTATCTTTCTTTCTTATACTCTCTTATTTTTCATTTTCCTTTCAATAAGATCTAAATTAAGTTCTTTTTTGCAGATATTTATAAATTATTGTATACTTTATTTATAAAACAAATAGGTTTTACGTCAATACGCTTTATGAATAAATGAGCACTACTTCGCTATCAAAGTTTAACGTAATGAAAAAATCATTTGAGATACAGTTGTAATGCATTTTGTTTTGTCGACGCATTTAAAAGCGAATATGATTGCAATAATAAATAATTTTGTTTTGGTAACTCTATTTTGGTTGCCATGCATTTTCATCGAACACATTTTCAAATTGAAGTTATCTTAAAAGTCATGGTCTCAAATATAGCGATCATTTAAAGAATAAGCTCTGTATATAGTAGTAGTTTTTTGACATTTAACAATATTGAATCAATAGTTTTGCAATGGATTTGATGCCTGAAGATTATATTACTTCTCATTATTCTTCTGGTTCAACATCGAATGTCAACCTAACCTGTCCTTCCTGTCGAATTACTATAACTCCGAACAGACAACGTTCAATGTGTCCATTTTGTGGAAATTTTTATGACCCAAATGCAAATTTAAACATCAATTTGAGATCCAATGCTAGGATTAGAGATGCTTCACACGAAGAAGAACTTCATTTACCTAGAATTGTAAGTACTATACACTCAACTTTATTTATTATTCGATTATTTCAAAGAGATTCTACTTTTCTATGAGAACAATCAAAATTTCTATTCATTCTTCTTCTTTGCTTTTATTGTGCATTTTGTTTAATCTTTTGTAATTGGTTTGAATTTTTTAAGATTAAAAAATAAATTCGATAATCACCTTTACTAAATCTGTATGAAAAGGATTTGTAACTTTACTTTAAATAATTTATTATTCAACTAATTGCTAACGTCAAGCTCAGAGAGGCTTACATTTAGATTATGTTATAAATTTAAAATTTGCTGCACATTTTTTGCATAAAATTGCTCACAATTCTTCTAATACTTTTTCGCGCATAACTTTTGGTTATTATATAATAATTCTGTTGTTAATTTTAAAATCATTCGATATAAAAAAAGAAGTTTTAAAAGTTTTAATTTTGCGAAATTTATTTGATAAGGTTTTTAATTCTGAAACTTTAAAATATAACTTTTTAAATGATTATTTTAAAATTAATTTGAGATAACTATTTTCTCGCGAATACTGTCTATTATTATTATTATTAAGCAGAAAATTTGAATTGTAACTTCTCAATATAGGATTCTCATCGACCAATTTTACGTGTAACTGGTTTTGGGCCACTTATTACTGATGGATTAGGTGAAAATTATATATTCAATATATATATTTAATATTTTGATCCAATAATAATAAGCTTTTTTGTTACATTTATTTGATTCATTTAAAATCGTTACATAAACATAAGATTCATTTTTTTTTATCTGAGCAATTAGATTAAAGAGAAAATAATGAAACTCTTTCTCTTTACCACAATAACGATAAGATATACACAATTAAGCTTTACTTCCATTCTAATGAATAGGGAATGAAATTATCGCAAAATAAATAAGAAAAAAGTTAAAATTTTACTAATAATTAATTTGCAGATTTGCTGATAAATCTAAAGACTTTTGTATTTATACTTAAAAGAAATAGCATTAGATTCTCACTATAAGAGGAAGAATAATTTTTTGCATATATAAAAATTCTATATATAAATAAGATAATTAATCCTTCAAAATGAATAAATATTTAGTTATAAGAGTTGGATTCCTAGAGTATAAATCAAATGTTATAATTCTGGAGACTTACTTATTTGACATTTGATTATTAAAGGTGTGATTCATACTTATATCACTGGTCTATTATTCCGTCCAACTGCAGAAGACGGAACCCCTAATCTATATTTTACATTACCTCAAATACATGGCACTCGACCAAATCGTGCTCTCAATGAATCTCCAGATTTTTCTGATGGAAGGCAATTGAATTTTGGTCTAGGAAATAATTCAAAAACTCCTGATTTTATAAAAAGAGCTTTGGAAGAGCCAGAATTGTCATACAATAGCAAATTTTTATCCAACCCTACTCATTATCCAAAACGCGTTAAAACAATCGAAGAATTCAAGTAAAAATTTAATTATTTGTTTTGCAGAATCTTTGAATAAAGTCATAATTTTATAGTAAACAATTGAAAATGGCGAGTGATAGCGCTGATTATACTTCGTTACATGATTTTTACGAGAAAACTTTTAGTTCATTCGTTGAGATAAATGCTCTTTTCAAACAAAATCCTGATCAAGAGAGTGCCAAACTAACAGATCCCGAACTCAAAACTGAACTACTTTTCACAGTTTACGATCAACTCAATGATCTGGTATGAAATTTATTTATTTGTCACGCATTTTATAAATTAATTATTATTTTGATTTGAAGCCTTCATTTATAAGCAAAGCCGTTCTAAAAGGAATTATCGCTTCACTTACTTCAAGCGATCAGTATGTGATCTTCAATATAACTAAAGTTATAGCTAATACTCAATAAAGTATCAGTTAATACACAGTTTACTTTATTTTTGTTATTTCAGGCTAAAAGCAAAAGATGAAACGCGTGCTTTATTTATACTATTGCAAGTGAGTTTTTCAGCCAAACAACATTTCATATTTATTTGAAAAGATTGACAAACTTTTAAATTTTGCTTTAAGAATCCAATATTCAGCAATCAGTCATCGTATAGCGTTTTTGCTCATTTGCTCAAACGTGTTATAAATATTAGTAGTGGAGATCATCAATTGCTTATTCACTGGTTCTCAAAGTAATTTTAAATTCTTTAAATTCAAGTTTTGTTGCAATATTTAATCATAAATTTTCATTTAAAACTTTGTATATTAGCTCAAAACAGGTTAAAAATAATTACATTTGTATTGATTTGAAAATATAGAGCCTAAAAAACTTAGCAAACATGCAACCAATGCTTTTTTAGATGCATTTCACATAATTTAATTATTAACAAAATTGTATGTTTCAAATTATTTCAGTTCAGAACCTGAACGGCTGAGATCGTTAGTTAAGCGGCTTTTGCAGTTTATAACTATTCGTGAGTTTCCGCCGGCCAATCGTCATAAATTACCTTCAATTAACAAAAGCCGCTTTTGGATCCCTTGTGCGACTCGTGTTCTCGCATTGTTAAGTAAGAAATAAAAAGTTTATGTAATACACGATTAAGTTTTTTTTCTATAATTACTAAAATATAAACTGAATATTTTATAGACGCAGCGAACAACAAAAATATGCCTAATTTGATAAATTATACAGAATTCTACAATTATGCCTTAGACCACATAAATTTAATGTCGGAATATTATAGATGGCAAAACCCATCTAAAAATAATAGGCATGAATACAATTAATTATTTAATTATAAATTAAGATTATTTTCAATATTTATCAGATTTTCTTACTGTCAATATCCGTTTATTTTGAGCATTGTTGCCAAGAAAACAAGTGAGAACAACATTAATTATGTTCAAATATATCGATCCAATCTATTTATAAAATTTGATTTTCTTAGTTCTTCAAAGAGACTCTGAGCAACAAATGATATTAAATGCACGGGTGAGTTGCCCTCACAACTTAATTGCCAAAATTAATGTCTTCAATTAGAATTAATTTTCATTAGAGGTAAGTATTTACGAGAGTTGAAACTCTCGAGTCTCGATTTTAACCCTCGGTCGAGAGGCACAACACTCGAAATTTTCGAAATTTTCGAAATTTATGAAAAATATAATTATTCAATTGATGCTAAAATGGCTTTAATTAATATTAGTTTTGTGTATACCGAGAAAATTTTCGGATTGATTATCTTTTACAGAATTAAAATTTATCCAGAATTTTGATTTCTCGAAGGTATTTGATCGAGAGTACCAACTATTGAGCAAGACTCGAGGGTTTCGACTAGAGTATCCATCGCTAATTTTCATATATCATTTGCATAAATTATAAGCAAATTTTAATCTTAATACTAATGGTTGGAGTTTTATTAACTAAAAAATGAGTCAATTAGATATTCATACTTGAAATTAAAATTATTACTTCAGAAATGAAATGTTGAGATAATACTCTAAGGTTTAATTTATTTATAGCAAAGTCTCCTCAATCGTGCGATACACCAACAAGTGGCTGATATAGACGTATTTTTTCTTAACTTAACTATTAGAAGACCTAATCTTGTATCGGATTCACTTAATGAGGTATTCACTTAATTCAGATAATTAAAAGACATATTGATTACAACAAATTTTGAATAAAAAATTTGTCTTACTATAAGTACAAATTATAAGTTAAATAAGTTATTGATCAATCTTTAGTTTATTAATCATTGATTAATAATCAATTATTAGAGTTATACCTAAATAAATGTCAGAATAAAGTTGGAAAGACATTTAATTATCAAAATTAAGTCATAATTATAAGTTTAATATAAATTATAGATTGCAAGAAAACAAAACGACCTTAAAAAGAAGCTAAAAGTGACATTTGTGGGCGAACCAGGGCTTGATATGGGAGGACTGACTAAAGAATGGTTTTTGCTTTTAATAAAACAAATATTCCATCAGGACTATGGTATATACTTTTATTAATGAGTATCTGAATTAAGTTTTTCAGCCAAAAAATTAACTCTTATTCTGATAAATATTTCATAAATTCACAGAATTTAAAATCAATTAAAATTTCTGAATTATTGCATCGAATTTCAATCTCAATTAGACTTACACTTTAGATTTGGATGAAAATAATCTGAATCTTCAATTTTAGGAATGTTCGTATATCACAGTAAAGCGCGCTGTTATTGGTTCAGTACGGCTCAAATGGGGAATCTTCGAGAATATAATCTAATTGGAGTTGTATTCCTTCGTTTTAAAATATCATTACAATATTAAATTATTTTCAATTGAATTTATTTTATTTCCTTAACTATTTTCAATTCATTCTTATAGTTGATGGGACTCGCAGTTTACAATTCAATGTAATGTAATTTTTGCAAATTTGTTTATGGCTAATCTTAAAACAGAAAGAATAATTTAATAGCCCTACAGATTCTTAAGTTGATTTGTAAATTCATCCGAGATTCGTCCGTACCAATCGCTTTCGTTTCATGCATTTACAATTTCCTCAATGACTAATAACAACAACTATTAGAATAAAGTTTTGCACACTATCTAAATATCTAAATAACTAAATTTGAATATTCGCACCGTATCCAATCGCAAATTTCGATCAAATGCAATGATTCCCTCCGTTAAAACACGCTATACTCAAAATATTTTTCAGTCAATTACTTAACTTTATTCCAAATTTTGAAATTTAAATTTATTTGATTTTTAAGCGATCTTTTGGTATCTAAGTTCAAAAAAAGCAATGCTATCGCATGAATTTGATTGGTATCCATTAAGCCTATAGTAGTAGGGCTTTATTGTCAATTCGCAATCATTGCACTCAAGCACTTAAATCTACTGGTATTACTTTTAACCCTCATCAAAGAATAAATAACAAAAATGCATTAATACCATAAGCTTTCTATTCTTCATTGAATGAATACTAAGAAATAGTTCGTAAACTTTTTAAATTTGATAGAGTTTTGCACGCATTTTATTCTTTTATTTACTTTTATTAGACTTAAATCCTCAACACTTTATAGAATGGATCAAAAGAGTTTTCGTTTAACAAATAACAAAGCAATTACTTTTTACAGAATACTTGATCTTCATTTTCCAACACTTTGCTTCAAAAAACTGTTAAGTCCTCCAGTCGTACCTCAGGACTTGGATCGATCTCCAGTAGGGATGTGCAATATAACAATGGATGATTTCTCTGAAGTTATGCCCGTATGTCATTACGTTTATCTCTTGTGTTAAACCTATATTCTTATATTTTAACAATCATTTCAATGGCAGTAAAGTTTAAGTAACAATGAATCAGGGAATGAATAACTCACGTTTAAGACATAAACAAAGTTTATTTAAAACGATAGGTCAAGTTATAGCATAATTATCGCGAAAATGTATTTATTAAATGAATTACTGAAATTTCATTAATACGAATGTCGGTAATAATTTTCTATTATCACTACATTATCAATAATTATTGATATATTCTATTATTATATACTCGGTTTTGATAAAATTTAAATTAACTGATAAAATCATTTCAAGAACTAATGAAAATATTAAACAATTTAAAGGATGTTGCCATTGGTCTCAAAGAATTGCTTGCTTACGAAGGAAATGTTGAAGAAGATTTTTGCATGAATTTTCAGGTTTAAGATTTTTCCAAATTTTCAATTCAACTTTCTATAGAAAAATGTTCAATAAATTAGGTCTCTGTCGAAGAATTTGGGGAAATAAAAACACACGTATTAAAAACAGGAGGACAAGATATTGCTGTGACAAATGAGAACAGATTTGGTACAATTGATTAAAACTGTAAAATGAAAAGTATTGTTCATTTGAAGAATATTTTTAAATTCTAGAATATGTGCAGTTATATATGGATCTTATATTAAATAAGGCGATATTCCAACCTTTCAAAGCATTTTATTTGGGTTTTCATAGTGTTTGTGCTTCTAATGCTTTGATTGTAAGTGAATTCAATTATCAGAAAATATGACATATAGTATAAAACATATCCTCAAATTAATGTTCGTTGACTTAATAGATGTTAAGACCAGAAGAAGTAGAAATGCTAGTGTGCGGCTGTCCTACTATTGATATGGAAGAATTGAGAAAAGTCACTGTTTATGATGGCTTTAACGAAGAAGATCCCATTATAAGGTTTACTCTTCTATTTTAGTCATTAATATTTAGGTTTTGATTAAAATTTTTCTATTTCTTGCAGTGATTTTTGGGATATCATTAAGTCATTCAGTTTTGATATGCAAAAAGATTTTCTAAGATTTGCGACAGGAAGTGATAGAGTGCCCATCAATGGAATGAGTGAAATGACTTTCAAAATATCAGCGATTAATAGCAATACTGAAATGTAATGACAATATTAAGTAAAAACGAATCAATTTATTGAAAATCTCTTAATTGATAAATAGGTTACCGATATCTCATACGTGTTTCAATCAGCTCGTACTACCTCGATATAAAACTAAAACTACTTTAAGAGAAAAACTAGTCATTGCCATCTCTAATGCTGAAGGTTTTGGACTCGAATGATATTTCATTGATTAGGAATCAAAATTTGGTTATCTAACTATCGATTGAAGCTTTAATTTTGAGTCATTTTATTTCACAAAAGTCTTATTCTGATTATAAGATAATTAAATCTTAATTAAAAATTATGAATAAAGAAATGAATTTTAACTTTTTCTCTTTTTTTAATGATTATCGACACGTTTACAAA
>JAQIWZ010001438.1:0-11954 GCA_034697245.1 Malaconothrus monodactylus
ATTATCAAATACTTAAGAGCTGGAACATCGAGAACATTGAAACTTAGATTAAAAATTAAGATCTTTGAACAGATATTATTGAGTGATAACTCATTCTAAAGGAAACACTAATAAAAGTCGTAAAAATAATATTAAGTCCATTATAAATGCCTTAGAGACTGTACTAAAACTGGTTTAAAAGGTGTCTATCAGTGTATATCTCATTGAAACGCATCTTATCATTATTTAAACTATAATAACATTGAAACTCCAGTAAAAACATTTCATAAACTTTTATTTTAATAAATAAACTTCATTTTAAACTCATTAATAAAATGATTACTGATTTCATTAATTATTTACATATTATTCAAAATTAATTGTGAAACAATATTTCATAGACTTTACAATAATTTCTATAAAAAAATTGATAATTTTCTATACAATTATTAACTGTGTTTTAGTTTAAATTAAGTTAACAATAATTGATGACAAAGAAAATTAAGAAACGATTGCATAAAATTGAGGCATATTTTGGAGAAATATAAGTGAAAATCATTTCCATTTAGCGTTTTGTTCATAGAATTGGATCACTTGTTGCGGACATTTTAAGTTTGCGATTCGGGCCGGAATTAATTCGCAGCCATTAATTCCCTGCCATTTAATTAATAACATAATAACGCCTTTGGTTTCAGTCGCGCCCAAAACTCGTTCGGCGACTAATCCCTTATCGAAACCATAGGTTTCCTTTTGGTCTTTGAATGACTCGAACTTTCTCTTCCTATCGATTAAATGCTTTTCCTGTTCTTCTTTTCTGATTCTCTCGAATTGATCGATGATTTCCTGACACCTCATGTTCTTAATTGGTTCCCAAGTGTTGTCTTCGTGTGAGAAACCCTTCCATTTCAGATAATACTCAACTCTTCCCTTTCGGATTCGTTTGTCGAGAATTTTTTCGACATGAAATTCTCCGTCACTTATGTCAGGACTCGATTCGTGATCACGTCTTTGGCCGACATTTCTTTCTTTACGAATTCGTTTTGAACTCATTCTTATGTTTCCATTCAATCAAACATTCATTTCATTCCAATTCTAATCATTTTAATAATTATTTCAATTTATTATTTATTTATTACTTATTTATTATTTATTTATTTATTGACTTTTAAATTAATCGATTCCTTAAATTAATTTAAATTCAAATCAAAATTAATCTCAAAATGATCTCTGATTTGGAGAAAAACGTCTGATTTTAAGGAATTTAAAGCGAAAAATATTAGTGTTAAGTATTGCGAATCGTATGTCAAACACTATTTTCTCTCATGTGTATCGCATGTACGCGTCAGACTCTCTGCTCCCGATCGTAACCTTGAGATCGTTGACAAGCTCTAAACCAATTGGCATGAGTTTAGCTTTTTATAGCTTTGAGAATTTTACTGAAGCGCCAATTTTAAAGTTCCATAACATTTGAATGGCCTTCAAATTTGCGATTTATTTCTAATTAATTTTAAGTCAATGTCTTTCTAACAATAAGTTTATTAAATGAACGCAGAATTTTCGATATAAAAACTGGTAATTCTTTAGTGAAGGTCTTTCAAAATTGGTTTTAATTTTGGATTTGAATCACATGACTGTGAAAATTGAGAAAAACTGGTTTTTAAACTAAACAGGCTTTTAAGATAAAAATTCACTTAAAACCTAAAGTCATAGACTGTCTCAAAGATAAAGAACTTTTAGGAGAATTCTCTACATTCTTAGTTTTGAGTACATATGCCCTCATCTTATCTATTGATACTTTTTTTGATTCAAAATTTTCCTTTTTTTTATCTAATGACTCAATAAATACTTTTTTTTCTAAAATTACTTTCCATTCAAAGTATTTGAATTGAAAGCTCTTTTTAAAAAAATTATTTTAAACTGTTTTTAATAATTATAATTAAAATTTTGATTTAATCTAATATTTTATGGTTGAATAAAGAATAGGAATATAAGAATTTTTTTCGAATTAAACTTTCAAAATAGAAGTATTAAATTTAAAATAATAATTAATATTCTAAATAATTTTTAAAAAATTCTTGAAAGTCAATCACTATTTTTTATACATTATTTACAAAACTTTTATAAATAAATATATTTGAATGCATGCAATAATTAAGTAAAGGTCACAAACATTTCTCAAAAAGTGACTAATTTTTATAAAAACTATTTCATTCTATTTGTTGTCTACTTTCATATTTGAACCGAAAACTCTTCAGTATATAATACAACCGCAAAACCGGTTATTCTATCTTTTTCTTTTTTTTTAATAATAGCATATTGTTTAATACATTGCCCTTTCTGTGTAAACGTAATGTAGACGTAAAGCTGCTATAATTAAGGTTTAGGATCATGTGATTTAATGCTTTGCAATTCTTTTGAAAGTATTATTTAAATAAATATTGCAGTAATGCACACAATCATTATATGCAACGAATATAAGATTCAATTCGATTTATTCTTTCAAAAATTATAATTAATTTAAGATGAAAGCTGTTTGTAAAAAATTTCTCAACTTTTGATTCTTGACTATTTGCAATGAGTCCTAAGATTTTCATGTATTTGTATCGCTGTTGATCTTTCAATTTTAAAAGTCAAAGTTTAAAGAATAAAATAACGTAGAATTGATTTGAAGAAAACAAAGCTCTATTATTCAACTTTCAACGAGAAATAGTGTTTAAAAAGCTATTTTCACATTTTTAGTCTCCAATAAATCAAATTTAAAGAAGGTATTGATTCTTAGGCTAATTGGTGTTAAAGAAAATTAAAATGACTTTAATTTTCATGCATTTCGGATAGTTTCGTTCTTATTTCATAATTTTTGTAGTGATTATGGTCTCTGCTCTCAAATTGATTTTAGTCCACTTCGAATCGATTGTAGAAATCGCTACGAAGTTAAATATTTTTAATTTTAATCTAGTTTTTGTTTATCAATAATTAAATAAAATATGTTTGAAAATTAATTGTCAATTATTTTTAAGTTAATTATAACCAGGGTTCACCAAGGGGGTGTAGATGGGGTGTAGCCCCCTTGGAAAATTTTTCGGAAAATTCTCAAAGGGGGACCAAGGTAAAATTTACCCCCTCGATTTTTTAAGAAATTTAAGAAAAAACCTCAAAGGGGGGGCCAAAGGATATTTTTTGGACTAAATTCAGAAATGTTTCTCAAAAATGTTTCCTTTGGTCCCTCCTTTGAGATTTCAATAGAATTTCGGCAAAAATCTTTTAAAAATTATGATTTTTGTTGAAAAAAAAATTTTTAACAAAATCTTGGAGACTTCGCCAAAAATTATCCATTAAATCCGATGAGTTTAACCAACCCTCCTCCCCCGAATTTTTAAAATTTTCAGAGTTAGCCCTCCCCCCTGGCGCGAGGTACCTTGGTGAACCCTGATTATAACCATTGTAGTAATCAAATTGTTTTTAAAAAGGCGAGAGTTGAACAAATAATTTATTTTATTTATTCATAAAGTAAATTAATTGCAATTGAACTTTCAGTTTACATATAGTTTTCTAAAATAAAACTAAATTTCGATTTCTAGAGTTTTCAAATTCTCCTTATAGACAAAATTTTATCAAATCTTTGGCCAAACTTATGCCACTTTTTATTCTTATTCATTTCTCCCCTCTTTTGCATTCAAAATTTAACATTTCGATAAATGCATTCATTTCAGTTCAATGCTTTTCTAACAGAATATTCTGCACTAAACCTTTCTTTCAATCAATAAATTCAAATCAAATTGTTTAAAAATAACGCATACTTTTGAAATATTTTTGCCAGACATAATTTTAAAAACGTTAGATTATCTGAAAATTTCAGACTCATTTTGCTTGGCTTTTGATCGTCAAAATGTTTGGAATATCAAAAAGGGAAATAAAACTTATATCCATTTTTATGTTTCTTTAAGGATTACAAATTATTCTTGAAAATCAAAATCCCTTTTTTATCATTTGATAGATTGAACTTGGATTAAATGCAGTTTAATTCTATTTCTACTTGAAAACGATTCGAAATCAATAGATTTCAATTATATGTTATTGTTTCTCATCATAATCTAAAGTCCAGCTTCTTTGAAAACAAATCTCAAGATTATTCTCTAGTTTCTTATTTTCCGATTCAATAATTGAAAATCTTATAAATTAATTAATACTACTGAATACTAATTCGAATATTTTATTTTAAAAAAATTCAATTTGAACATACCTTAAAAGAAGGAAATTGTTTTGTACAAATGATTTGAAGTCAATTCTGAATTTCTTCTGATCCTTATTTTCATCCCATAGAATAGAACTGAATGTATTGACTGAATTCTTTGCTTGTGATAATTCTGCGCGAAACGCATTCTATGTCAGAAAATGTTTTATATATTCGCCTAAGAGTTACGCAATTTATTGATTTTTATTCTGCACAACTGCTTCTATGAACAGTTAAGGCATAGAGACTCAGAATATATTTATATGGCTGTTATCAAGGATATATTCTACAACAAAAAACAATCATTAATAAACTTTAATTCCTCTAAATCACTAACAATTGCCTCAAGTCGCATATATATTCCCAAATTTTAAATTTTAATATTTCCTAAAGAAAAAAATTTATTTTAAAGCAAAAGATATTCCAAATATTAAATAAATATTGTTTTTCTGTTAGATATGCTTTGGATTGTTCAATATCGGCGTATCAGTTGATGTTCCGATACCACAATATAGCGTTTTTGCTATAATTGTCACATTTTCATCAGTTCAATGGGTTATTGGGAAAATTGCTGTAAGAATTACTTACTCTCAAAATTATGATTTAAAATTTGATAAAACATTTCAAACAAGTTTCGAGACGCTTAATGAATATCATAAAAAAATAAATTCCCATGTGTTTAAATGAAAATTTAATGATGATTCTAAAAAAATTGCCTAAAAAACTTGAGCTCATCCCTACGTTTTTGCTTTTGAGCTCAATTATTATTCAATTTTCGAGCAATAATTTGATGCTTTCTTTCCTAAGCATCGATTTGAAATTAACTAAAATTAAGTCTTTGCACATAATTCATTGAATTTGATCATCATCTTTACCATCGATTACTTCAGTGATATTCAGGTCAATTGTTAAGGTTTCGATTCTAATATACCCAATAAAGAAAAAGATAAATGACATTTCAAAGGATTCGTGCGTTTCATGTTTTGTAATGAAAATGTTTTGAACCCAAAATGACTAAAACAAAAATCACAAATTAGTATTGCCTGAAACGTTAATTAGACAATCATAATTATTAAGACAAACGATTCCACTTAATTATTAGCAGTAATTTACAAATTCGGCAAAATTTATATAAAATGCATTTAATTAGTGAATCGTATAAATATTTAATCAGCAGAGCTCAAATTTGAATAATTCCTTCAAAATGTCTTATTTTTATGTTAATTGATGTTTTTTGAGAATTTATTAAACAAAACAAAAATTAAATTCAACTCAAAATGAAAAAATCACTTTTGAAAGGTTGAACTTCAGTTTTCTTTTGTTTATAAGATCCATTAAAGTTGGCACAGTTGCAAATCACGCTCACTTTTAGAAGCTTTATAAACAACAAATAAATATATAAATTAATTGTTTTGTTATCGAACCCACACTCTCTTTATTTTGCAAAATATTGTTATTGTGCGTAATTTACAACAATATTGACCTTTTCTTAAACAAATTTAAGCCACAATTTGAATTCAATATTAAGAACCTTTCAATACAATGTAATTTTTGAAGTCACGGAAAAAGCACTTAAATAACAATTGAAGTTCATTCTCAATGAAATGCAAACTTGAAAAGGAATTGCACAATAGCACGAAAGCACGTGAACTTAAATATGAAATTTCATTATAAAATTCAAGTCAAATTTATTTGAGCTCAAAGAGAGTAAAGATTTCTTTTAAACAGGACATGAACAAGAAGCGCACGAATGAGCGTTTATTAGAAATTTTAGAACTCATCATTTGTAGTTGACTTCATTAGACAGTTATCTCGTTTTCTTCTCACGACACATAAGGAAATGCCTATTTAGACAAATTTGAATAAAATATGGGATAAATTTTTTTTTAAACACGATTCTTTTAGATTTTAAGAGAATTTTCTTTAATATTGATAATCAATTTCTCGATTGATTTGATTATTATATTCTGAGCCTAACTTCAAGGTTCGAACAGTTCAATGAGGACTCATTTTAAGCGTCTATAAACTAAAGCATCATTAGAAAGTGTGCTACTGTTATAATTATTATGTTCCACAAAATTGAATTAAATTGAAATTATATTTTGAAGAAATAATCACACGTTCTTGTCATTAATGCAAATTTAGGTTTTGAAGGAAGTGAAATGTTGCTTATTATTATTTATTTGCTTTTGCACAACATCACTCTTATGGGTACCATTGCAGGTAATTTACGAATAAAATATACACTAAATGAAAAGTAAATGCCATTCATAACAAATTAGGACAAGTTATGTTGAAAATGCATTATTTTATTCTACTTCTCCTTCAATTTAAATTTTAGTTTATATTCTTGCGCTCATGTTTTGTTTCAACGACTTGTAATTCTCAACAAATGCTCTTATCTTATGGCTGCTTATTCTCTGCAATTGTTCTCGTTGTAATCAGAATATTTTTATTTATGCAACTTTTGAGAGCCCATCGAAATTTTGGTTATGGTCTCGCAGATTCAGGTCTTTAACAACTCCACAATTAAGTATAACAATTACTACAAATCAATTAATTGTTTCAAATTTAGCTTTTGTTGGCTTAGTGAATGAAACCACTCGTCTATTATCTCGCTCACAAACTCGATCTTTGGATTTATGATTTTTTAAATTAAGTAAGAATTAATTTTTTTTAAACTAATTTTTTTCACCAAAATCATATGCAATACTTAATACTAGTCTATAGTTTTATATCAAATAATTTCAAATTTTATTTTAAAATTTTATGTAATATTAAGTTTAATTAAATAGAATATTAGATGAAAAAAGCTCTGTATTAACTAATGAACAAAACGATAGCCTTTAATAGCATTGACAATGAATTTATTGTTGTAATTGAATTCCTTTTTTTATAGTTTCCTACTTTTAATAGCTTAAATAAAATAATTAAAATAACAACTGATTTAAAACTTGAATTTCAAATCTACTTCTAATTAATTGTTAAACTAATCGTAAACTTGTGTAAAGGTTTTTAATTTAAAGATTTCACATTTTTATCATTTCTTAAATGTTAATTCATTCAATTAATCAAAAATGAATTAGAATTAATCAGGACTTCATTATTTGCAAAATTCTTGAAATCGACGCAAACAACTGTTCAAAATTGTGTTACGTTTGTGTAAAAGTGTTGATCATGACATATAAATGGAAACGTGAGAATTATGTGGGCTGAGTATTGCTTTAGGTTCCCATCATTTAACTTTGCGATGAACAAACTTTTACACATTTTATTGCTTTTGTGGTAAGTTTTTTGTTGTCAATTAAACAAAACGCAAATTTTGATCAACTCTTCATATTTAACTTCACTCTCTGTTCAGCCAAATCTGTGATTTTAGTACTTCTGACGCTCAAAATACAGTTCTTTGGACTACAAATGATAATCTGAAAGAAGAAAAATGTTCGACTCTTTCATTTAGTGATAATGATATTGAAAATGCTTTAATAGAAGCTGATATTGAAAATGAAAAATTAAAATTTATTGAGACTGATATCGATTCCAAGCAACTGTTCATCGATACCACTATAATATCAGCTGATGGTCGACATCAGATACCATCTCAAAATCGAGATTATTTGAGACAAATACACGACAATCAAAGAGTCTTAGAAGAAGCTTCGCGTCATCTCATCAAAAAGTAACTATTCTATAGAATCAAAAGTTATTTATTACTCATATTTTTCAATTCAAATATTTAATGCTTAGCTCAACAATAGTTTTATAAGATTTGAGTTCTTTTAATTTTAAGTTTAAAATCAAAATTGGTTTAGTTTTAGTTTGTCTAAACATGATGTCCACGGCTTGAAACATATAAATGTTGATAATGTAAAGCTTAGTCGTAAAAAGCGTCAAACGTGTAGATCACAAACTCCTATTTCGTGTTCTCGAAGTCGATTCCGTACTGCAGACGGCAGTTGTAATAATCTTCGAAATACTCGATGGGGAAAATCTTTCGAATGTGTTAATCGTTTATTAGATCCAGAATATGCTGACGGTTGTATCCAATTATTGTTTTGATTTATTGCATACAATGCTAAAACTCAAACCTATTATAGGCGTATCAGTTCCAAGAGTTGCGCGTTCAGGACAACCATTGCCTAATCCTAGAATCCTGTCGGGCGCTATTCACCCTCAAGAAGACATAAGCGCTAACTTCACTCATATGCTTATGCAATTCGGCCAGTTTTTAGACCACGACATTTCTTTATCACCTGTAACTCAATTAAGAACTGGTGGTATTCAGTGTTGTCCGCGTCCGACACATCCGGACTGCTTCGAAATATCGATACCTCAAGGCGATAAATTTTACTCAAAATTAGGTAAAACTTGTATGAACTTTGTTCGATCCATTCCTTGTGAAACCTGCAGACTCGGACCTCGTCTACAATTGAATGAATTGACTTCTTTTATCGACGCATCAAATGTTTACGGAAATAATATTGATGAAACAAATGCTTTAAGAGCCAGAGATGGTATGAAATTTAGACACAATCCTCTTCTTTCATTCAGACCAGTAAATGCTATAATATAGACATTTCTATATTTAAGGTCTTCTCGCAGTTGGATTTGATAAAAATGGAAAACATATATTGCCTCAAAGTAATAATATTCGTAATGATCAGTGCAGTCAACCCAATCAAAATAAAATTTGTTTTCGTGCTGGAGATAATTCACGTGTTAATCAACATCCGAGTCTTACAGCTCTGCACACTCTTTGGGTAAATTCATTATAATTTCTGTTTTACTATTAATGTTGTCACTTATCGATTCTTTGTACTGATTTACTATTGTTTAATACTTTTTCTTAATAAATAGTTTACAGTTTTTTTTATTTATTAATTGTTTTGACAATTAATTTACTTTAATTCATATAAATAGATGAGACAACATAACAGAATAGCTACAGCTCTTAAAGAAATGAATCCTTCGTGGAATGGCGAGAGAATATTTCAAGAATCGAGGCAAATATATTTCAAACTAATTCAATTGATTATTTGTTAATAAAACTTAATTTATATTTTAAAGGAGAATAGTTGGCGCACAGATGCAAATGATTACATACAATGAATTTCTACCGATTGTGATCGGAAAGAAAGCGATGGAATTCTATAAACTTAATGTTCTTGAATCTGGTTTTACGAAATATGATTCTTCAGTTAATCCTTCAATATTAAGCGAATTTTCAAGTGCTGCCTATCGTTTCGGACACAGTATAATAAACGGAAAATTTACATTAATTAGCTCTTCGAGTAAGACTGCGTCTTACAATCTTCGAGACAACTTTTTTTCTCCATTCCGTCTCCATAACGGACAAATGGATTCAATAATTCGCGGTCTATTGGGTCGAAGTGCGCAACGATTTGACCCTTTCTGTCACGAAGATCTTCGAAATCATTTATATGAACGAAAAGGCTCTCCTTCTGGTTCTGATTTGCCGGCAATGAATATACAACGCGGTCGGGATCACGGAGTTCCTGGATATACAAAATATCTTAAATTTTGCTTCAATGATGTAATTTTGCATTCAATAGAGAGTTATATAATTTATTTTAATTTTTTTAAATCACAAATTTAGGTCATTTCATCATTTGAACAATTGGATCAATACATGCCTTCCCAACAAAGAATGAGATTTCAGCAAAATTATCAACACGTCGACGATATTGATCTCTTTTCTGGAGGAATATCAGAACTACCGCTAAGCGATGCGATAGTGGGCCCGACCTTTGCCTGCATTATTGGCATTCAGTTCAATCATCTTAAATATGGAGATAGATTTTACTTTGAACACGGAGGACAAGACGGCTCTTTCACTCCAAGTATTCTCTTTGCTCTTTAAGCCATTAAATTATTTATTGCTATCTTGTTCTCAATTTAATGATGTGCCGAATTTCAGGTCAATTGCAAAGTCTTCGTCAAACTCTGTTTTCAAGAATAATTTGTGTGAATGGCGACGATTTTAAAAGAATTCATTCAAGAGTTTTCCAATTAAATAGTGATAAGTATGAAAAATAACCGAATAATAAAAGTTAATATAAAGATTAAATTTATCCGATGTTTATAGGGATCCAAACTTAATAATCGAGCCCTGCCTCAAAATACCTGATATTGATATAACTCAATGGCAGAAATAGATCGGCTAACAAGTCATAATTTTACTAATAATTATCATTTTGTATAATTTTAACATTAAATAATAATTAATAAGATTTATGTATTATTAAATTTGCAAATTTTCATTTTAAATAAAATTTAAATCATTTAATAAGTAAAATGTCAGCAAAAATTTTTAGAAATTTAATAGAAATGCTGATCTAAACGTTTTTTATCTGATATAATATCATGTAATATAACTTATAATAAGTAATCATATCCTGTGTTAGTGCAGAATTTGCAGTCCGTTGTAATCCAACAGTCGAAATAAGCTGTTGGTAACAAAACTTTGCTTTTGTATTAGCGGCTATTTCTTCTTTATCTGAATGCCTTGTCTGACTTCGACTGAAATATAAGAAGAAATCAAATGGGTTTTGGATTCAGGTATTACTAGATTTTTAAAACTTGAACTTTTTTTAATCGTTTGAATTTGTCAAAACCTAAACCTCTTCAGGAATAGTTGGATTATTTTATTAGTTTCAATATGGATTACGAATATATCTGAAACCAATCAAATCAATCAGTCGAGTCCTTATGACCAAAATTATGGAATTCATGTAATTATAATTTTTTAGACTAATAGTTATCGAATTATTAACTTAAATATATTCTAAGAATTATACGACTGGACGCAATAACTCATTGGAATATAAGCCTTCTTATGATGTATCGAATAATATAGAAAATGGCGATATTATTCCTTTATATGATCAATACACCAGCTCTTCATATGTTAATTATATGAGAGTGATGTACAGAACTCCTAATTATACTTATCATCAGCCGAATTATAACCAAAACTATCAGAATCCAAGTTATAACCAAACATACGGGCATTTCAATTATGGCGGATATAATCAAAGCTATCAACAAATAAGTTATGGAAATTACAATCGAACTAATCTTCAATCTCCCTATCAAAGTATTCCGGGCTCTTATCAAAAGAGTGCATACGATAAGAACCTGTATTCATCAGGAAAGAGATATAACGCTCAATCGGTTTATGCGTCATATTTGGCGAGTGGTGCCTATCAGTACAATTCGGCCAAATGTGCCAATCATTACGGACAGACTCCACAAATATCTTCTCAGGACATGGACTCCGCGTTCAGTTATGCTCACCAACAACTCCGTTCTTATAATGAAAGATATGGAAATTATTCGGGATATTCGAGTCAAGCGCCAGCATTAAAGCTGAAGGAAAAAGAAGCCATTCTAATGGAATACGTTACTGAATATTTTGCTAAATAGTTAAAAAATTGAATCACGATACCAAACAAACAGATTTTAACCAAAGACTAATAAGTCCCATATCATTGAGTCAATAATTGAGTCAATTTAAAGCACACGATATACGTGTATTTTGGAGTCCAACTCTCTATAAAATTAAATGCAAGAAAGCTTTCTTTTAAATAAATTTCGTTTCGAGTTTTCTTCAATTTTTGGCTGGATTTCGATCTCAAAATGAACAGCAATGAATCTCGAGACCAGTTTTTGATAGGATTAACTTTTAGATAAAGATTTCTCTGACTATCGTTTAATTAATTTT